>LNAC01000053.1:2692758-2697758 GCA_002007465.1 Ailurus styani
GGAGCGCCCTCCCCGCCCCCGGCCTCCGCTCGCTCCCCGAAAGGGCTGGGCGCAGCCCCTGGCGGGGGCCGGCCGGTGCCCCTGGGTGGCGGGAGGCCGCGCGCGAGGGAAGCAGAAGGCGCTCCAGGCCCCGGAGGAGGAAGCGGCGGCCGCAGAGGGCAGTATCCGTTCATTCCCCTCTCGGAACAGCCTCCGGCGCGTGCCCCCCACTTCTGCAGGGTTTGGGTTTGGCTCCCTCTTTTTCTGCTGCCCCAACTGCCTTTAAAATATACAGACCTACGCAGTCCGATTAACGACGACAGTGTAGCCATCGTGGCAAAAATGCCATTCGCTTGCAGAGTGCGACTATATATGCTCAAAACATTCTGAGCGTTGTAATTCCCATTTTAAAGATTAACGGTTCAGTGGAATTCAGAGTTGAAAACGCTGGTAGGTGACCTTGTCCTGCGACACTTGAGAGAGATTCACCCGACAAGTCGAAGAGCAAATATTAGAACGTACAGTTCTTGTTTCACCAGCCCCAGGCTCTTTAATTGCCATTTTGCCCCATTTTGCCCGGGGAACAAGGTGATATCCGGTCAGAGAAACTTATCTCATCTTTAGATTTGGGGGGAATAGACTTTTAACGAACTGTGTTGATTGAATGCCTTTCTATTTGTAATGATCATTTGAGGCATGTTTGTCTTAAGTCTCCTTCGAAAAAAAAATTTTTTTTCCAAAATATGGGCATGCCTTAGGTAGCCAGATTGCTCTGTTTTTTTAAATAGGAATCTAAAAGATTATGTTCGTATGTTAAGATTAGGAATACGTATCATCAGATGTTCAGTCCAAATAACATATGATTTTTATTTTTAGATTGTGGGACAGCACCACTTGCAGATGCACTGGAAGGGTCCCGGATAATTGGGGGCACAGCAGCTCCAACTGGCGCATGGCCATGGGTAGTTAGCCTGCAGATTCAATCAGGCAGAATTCTTGCTCATATATGTGGGGGAAGCTTAGTGAAAAATAAGTGGGTCCTCACAGCTGCCCACTGCACTAAGGACACTAGGTATGTATTTGGAACACAACTCTATTTTACTCTTTTGGGGGATATTTTGAAGTAGTAGAGGACCGTTTGATTTCAGCCATTTTCAGTAAAGCTGTGTGTTTACAAGTAGCCATAATGCTTTACACTAGCACACATTTTGTTGAGATGAATCCTGTAAATCAGAGGTCAACATGGTTTCTGTAAAGATAGTAAAAATGTTAAGGACTCTGGCACAACAACTCAACCCTGCCACAATAGAAGCAAAGTGGCCATAGACAACACAACTGAGTAAGTGTGCTGTCATCCAGTACAACTTTATGAAGACTGAAATTTGAACAAAATACTATTTTTTTCCCAGCCATCTAAGAGTATAAAAACATTTTTTTTTTTCTCATGGGCTATTCAAAAGTAGGAGACAGTCAGATTTGGCTTATGGGTTGGAATTTGTCAGACTGTTTTAAATAATGATGACTGTCTTTAGCTTTTAAAAATTATTATATTGTAACCATGTGTTTTTCTTTCTCACCATTGGATCATGAGGTTTTTGGTTTTTTGGTTTTTTTTTAAGATTGATTTATTGGGGGGGGGGGAGAGGCAGAGAGAAAGGCAGGGAGACTTCCTGCTGAGCAGGGAGCTGGACCTTAATCCCAAGATCATGATCTGGCTGAAGGCAGCTGCTTAACTGACTGAGCCACCCAGGTATCCCCGGATCATTAGTTTTTAAAAACAAGGGCTACATGTTTTATTTTGTATTCCTTCGACTAATATAGGACTTGGCCTACTTAATAGAAGACATAATAAATGTTTATTGATTCAGCCAGATGTCAGTCTTAGAGAAATAGGATTTACCACAGTTAGAATAGAACTTTATGACCCTCCTAACCATTTAATATGAAGCTCTAAGAAAACTCCTTTGGGAAACCAAGGTACCTGTCATACCATTTCCCCTTAGTCTTTAATTTTTAAGAAAACAGCTCTCTTGGAGAAGAACAAAAAGTCTTTAAGAGGAACTAACAACTTTAAAATTCAATTGAGGGCAACTGGCCTGATGGAGTACATAAGGTTTTAGTCTGTATATTACATTTTAAAAAGTAAGCGCTACACCTAACATGGGGTTTGAACTCATGATCCTGAGACCAAGGGCCTCATGCTCTACCAAGTGCGCAAGCCAAGTGCCCCTGTATACTACATTTTTCTTTTCTTCTCTTTTTAAAAGATTTTATTTATTTATTTGAGAGAGCGAGCGAGCGCGCAAGTAGGCAGAGAGGCAGACAGAGGAAGAGGGAGAAGCAGGCTCTCTGCTGAGCAGGGAGCAGGATGTGAGGCACATTCCAGGACCCTGAGATCATGAACTGAGCTGAAGGCAGCTGCTAAACCAACTGAGCCACCCATGTACCCCAGTATACTACATTTTTCAAACATGCATTTCAGTTCCACAAACTGACCTTCTGAGGAATAGAGATAGAAAAATAATAAGAGGGGCGCCTGGGTGGCTCAGTGGGTTAAAGCCGCTGCCTTCGGCTCAGGTCATGATCCCAGGGTCCTGAGACTGAGCCCCGCATGGGGCTCCCTGCTCAACAGGGAGCCTGCTTCCTCCTCTTTCATGCCTGCCTCTCTGCCTGCTCATGATCTCCCTCTCTCTCTCTGTCAAATAAATAAATAAATAAAATCTTTAAAAAAAGAAAAATAATAAGATACGAAGGTATAAAGTAAGGGTACAGAAAGATATCTAGAAGAAAAGTTTCAGAGTCAAAAATCAGTTCTGTTCTTTAGGGTGTTTTACAGTGCTTGTATAGTATGTTAGTTTTTATTTATTTTGTTTTAGTTTTTTAGGTGGAGTCTACACCCAACATGGGGCTTGAACCCATGACCCCAAGATCAAGAGTCCTACGCTCCAATGACTGAGCCAGCCAGGCACCCTTAACATGCTATCTTTTTTTAATTTTAAGATTGTATTTATTTATTTGAGAGAGAGAGAGGACAGAGCTAGAAGCAGACTGCCGCTGAGCAAGCAGCACAATGTGAGACTCCTTACCAGGACCGTGGGATCATGATCTAAGCTGAAGGCAGATGCTTAACGGACTGAGCCACCCAGGCGCCCCTGACTTAAGTACCTTGCTCATGGCTGGAGAGCAACAAAATCAGGAATCAATTTCAGGTTTGCCAGAATGAGAACCCAGGCACATAACCATAACTGTACCGTATGGCTCTCTACTTGAAACATCTCTTGTGATGATGGACTGTTTGCTACCTTGGGAAGAATATCATTTCATTTTTGGTCAGTTTTAATTCTTAGGAAGCTTTTCTTATGTTGAAATAAGTGTCTTGGGTTTTTTTTTTTATCTGCTTTCTGAAGCCATATATATTTAAACCAATTCCTCTCCCAAGCATTTGAAGATACTGTCATATGCCACTTAACATTTCTCAGGACTAAATCTTACCGATGTTTTTACTCCTTTACTCAACATTTACTGAATGTATGTTATATGCTAGGGACTGGTCTAGGTGCTGAGGCAACAGACATTCTGAGCCATATTCTCTACTTTTCAGGAGGGTCTTCCTGTCAGAGGACTAATTTTGCTACATTCTGTTCCAGTCCCCCTCATTTCCTAAACCTTGCACCATCAACCATCCCTTTTTCTTTCTTAGAACAAGCATTTATCAAAGACTTGCTCTGAGATTAGGTACTGTCTTAGGATGTTACATATAATTCTGGGTTAAAAAAAAAAAAAAAGAAAGAAAGCCCTGCAGTGCTTGAGGGGCTCAGTCAGTTAAGCGTCTGCCTCTGGCTCAGATCATGATTCCAGGGTCCCGGGATCGAGCCCCGTGTCGGGCTCCCTGCTCAGCAGGGAGTTTGTTTCTCCCTCTCCTTCTGCCCCTCCACCTGCTTGTGTTCACTCTTTCAAATAAATAAAATCTTAAAACAAAATACAAAACAAAGCCCTCCCAGTAACTCTCTGAGATAGCTATTATTATCTCTGCTTCACACTGGAGGAATCCAGAGATGAGGGAGATTTGGTAACTTGCCCATGATCACACTGCTGTTAAACAGCAGCCCCCTGATCTAAAGCCAGTTCTTCAACCTATGCTGTTGCATTATACCTCATTGTCTCTAGTATTTTCCAGTCTTCTCTCTGGTTTCTTTCCTAAAACCCTCAAACATGTTTAAGTCACTCCATTGTTGTTTAAAAACTCAAGCAACCTACAGACAAACCCTTGAGCCCATATGCAAGGGTGTATTTCTGGGATCTCTGTCCTTTTCCACTGGGGTGTGTATGTATCTGCCAGTACCACACTGTTTCGATTACTGTAATTTTGCTGTAGTTTTGAAGTCTGGAAATGTGAGTCCTCCAACTGCATTCTTCTTTTTTCAAGATGATTTTGGCCCCTTGATTTGGACTTTGATTTGGGTCTTGATTTTGGACTTGATTTTCGACTTCATTTGGGTCCCTTAACATTCTGTATGAATTTAGGGTGAGTTTTTCTACTTCTTCAAAAAATATCATTGGGATTTTTTTATAGGGATTGCATTGAACCTGTATATCTCCTTGGGTAGTATTGTCATCTTAATATTAAGGCTTCCAATCCATGAGCATGGGATGTCTTCCCATTTATTCATGCCTTCTTTGATTTCAGCAATGTTTTGCAGTGTTCAGTGTATACAGCCTGTTTTTAAATCTTACGGTCTGATATAAATTGAAGTAAATAAGGAAAATAAGTTGAATAAATTTGGAAAAGAAAAGAAAAGATTATTTCAAAGTAGCTTAAAGCAGTGATTTCTTTTTATACAAAATAGAAGTAGGGTTTGAATTTTTTTGGTAAACTTTCTAGAGGTCACCTAATCCACTCTTAAGATAGCTAAATGTCCAGAGTGCAATTTGGGGTGCCTAAGTGGCTCAGTCAGTTGAGCGACCAACTCTTGGTTTTGGCTCAGGTCATGATCTCAGGGTCCTGGGATGGAGCCCTGAGT
>LNAC01000053.1:2700258-2799425 GCA_002007465.1 Ailurus styani
TATATATATATATGTAGATTAGGGATACTTGGCTGGCTCAGCCAAAGAGAATGCAACCCTTGATCTTGGAGTTGTGAATTCGAGACCCACTTTCGGTGTAGAGATTTCATACATACATATATAAACTTCAAAAAAAGCCCTTTAAAATAAATAAGTGTAGATTATTTTGATATGATACAGATAAATGTATGAAAGATCTGTGAAGAATTATTTTTGGTTTTTTCCTCTGTGAAGTGATATTTTTTCTCAAACAAGTTAAGAAAGCAACATGTGTAGGGAAAAGACTGTGGGCTTTAGAATCACAGACCTAACTCTGAATCTCAGCCCTGCAACATACTACCTGAATGACCATGGGCCAGTTACTGACTCTTTAATAACGATTAGAGCAACAGGGATCAGAGTAGCTTCCATTTATTCAGGGCTAGGTACTTAATAAAATGCTAAGCTCCTTAATGCATTTCTCATTTAATGCCCCCAATAACACTATGAGAAGTACTATGACATGGATAAATAAACAGATTTAAAGAGGTTAAGTTAGGGACACCTAGGTGGCTCAGTTGGTTAAATATCTGCCTTCTGCTCAGGTCATGATCTCAGGGTCCTGGGATCCAGCCCCGCATCAGGCTCTCTGCTCAGCGGAGGGCCTGCTTCCCCCTCTTTCCCTGCCTGCCTGTCTACCTACTTGTGATCTTGCTGTCAAATAAGTAAATAAAAATCCTTTTTAAAAAACAATAACTAAATAAAATAAAGAGGTTAAGTAAGCTGCCCAAAGTTACACAGCTAAGTAAGGAGTAAAAATTCAATCCCAGGTTGGCCTCCCTCAAAACTCCTGTTTCCACTATATTATATCATCTTTCACACTGTCATTCATTGTCATGATCAGTAAGATGAGAGCAATAGTACCTTTCAGAGAGCTTTTTTAAGGATTAAGTTGGCTCTCCAGCAACATGGTAGATGACATGCACACACCAACCTTCCCAGTGAAAACTTTTTAAAAATTTTTTTAAAGATTTTATTTATTTGTCAGAGAGAGAATGCACACGAGCAGGGAGATGGGCAGGCAGAGGGAGAAGCAGGCTCCCCGCTGAGAAAGGAGCCCGGTGTGGGACTTGACTCCAGGACCCCGGGATCATGACCTGAGCCAAAGGCAGCCGCTTAACTGACTGAGCCACCCAGGCGTCCCCCAGTGAAAACTAGTAAGAGAGAAAATACACAGGTCAACGACTGAATGTGAAGATGGGAACTTAGGTAACTGAAGCTGGCTTTTATCTTGAGGGTATCTTGAGGGTATATCTTGAGTGGTAACATTGAATATGAACTTCTGTGGTCTCATGGGGCCTGAGAGGGTTGAAGAACAAAGCCTGCTCAAGTGTGTGTGGGGGAGATTCTCATAAAGCTGGAGCCAGAGGGCTGTACTCTAAGAATGAGTCAGATTCATGACCCAGAGTATAGTTCATCTATACATAGTTCAGTTGAAATATGATACAGGCAGGTTGAAAATGAAAGGATGGGAAAAGATATATCATGGCAACATTAATTAAAAGAAAACTGGAATATAAAAAAAGAAAAAGCAGGAATGGCTACATTAATATTAGATAAAGTATATTTAAAAGCAAATAAAACTACTAGGGACAGTGAGGAGCATAACAATGATATAAAGGTAAATCCACAAAAGAGACATAGCAGTCCTGAATGTGTATGCACCAAACACCACAGATACAGTTTGTTCGTTCGTTCCTTCCTTCCTTCCCTCCCTCCTCTCTTTCTAGATTTGTTTTATTTTTTATTTTTTTTAAAGATTTTATTTATTCATTTGACACAGAGAGAGAGATTACAAGTAGGCAGAGAGGCAGGCAGAGAGAGAGGAGAGAGGAGGAAGCAGGCTCCCTGCTGAGCAGAGAGCCCGATGCGGGCCTCGATCCCAGGACCCTGAGATCATGACCTGAGCCGAAGGCAGCGGCTTTAACCCACTGAGCCACCCAGGCGCCCTAGATTTATTTGTTTTAGAGAGAGATCACAAATATGTGAGTAGGGGTGGGGCAAAGGGAGAGAGAGAGAATTCCAAGTAGACTTGGCACTGAGCTCTGAGCCTGACACGGAGCTTAGTCCCAGGACCCTGAGATCATGACCTGAGCCAAAACCAAGAGTTGGTCACTTAACCAACTGTGCCCTCCAGGCTCCCCGGGAGATACAGTTCTTAAAAACACACACATGTACCTACATTTATGATATGACCTAGCAGTCACTCCTGGGCATTTATCTCAGAGAAGTGAAAACATATTTCCACACAAAAACCTGTTCACAAATGTTCACAAAAGCTTTATTTGTAGTATCCCAAAACTAGGAAAAACTAAACATCCTTAATTAGGGGAATGATTAAACAAATTGTAGTATATCCTTGACCCAGAATGATACTAAAGAGTTAACAGGAATTAGCTATTGATAAATGCATCAACTTAGATGGTATTATTCTGGGTGAAAAAAAAAACATTTTCAAAAGACACATTCTGTATGATTCCATTTATATGCCATTCTCAAAATGACAAAATTATAGAGATGGATAACTAATTACTGGTTGCTAGGTATAAGAAGGCTAGGTAGCCTAAACATCTTTGTGATGGTGAAATAGTTCCTTAATTGTGGAGGTAATTTAGAAGAATGTACGCATAGAATAAAGGGGAACTACATAAATACACATTGCCAATGTCAGTTTCTTGATTTTGATGTTGTACGTCAGTTACACGGATGTGACCATTGCAGGAAACAAGAGTGCCCTGGAAACCACAAGAGACCCCTAATCTCAGAAAACACACTGAGGGTCACTGGGGGTGGGAGGGCGGGGATAGGGCGGCTGGGTGATGGACATTGGGGAGGGTGTGTGCTTTGGTGAGGGCTGTGAAAGATGTAAGCCTGATGATTCACAGACCTGTACCCCTGGGGCAAAGAATAAAAATAAAATTAAAAAAAAAAAGAGTACCCTGGACCTCACTGTACTTCTTTTGCAACTTCTTGTGGCTATAATTATTTTGAAATAAAGTATTTTTTAAAAAGAACTAGATATAACCAAAGCATCCTCAGCCTCCACCCCCACCCCCAGTATTTCTAGGAAAACTGCTTAATTAAATGGAGAAAAGGTAGAAATTTTCCCAGAAAACGTGTAATTACAAATTCCACTCTTATGGAGTTGCTGCCCCAAATCGCTCTGAATAGAAAGACTCAAGCTTAGGATTTAGGTTAAATAGGTCATAGACTGTTAATGTCTCTAACATTAACTGAGAGAACCAAATGCACATCATATGCATAGAAACTGAATTTCATCTAAGACTTCAAAATAATTTCACCTGATAAAGTTTCGATGAAAATGGATTATAATTGTAAAAAATCACTAAACATCAAAGCAAATAAGGCATTATGAGTAAGAGTCAGCAGGAACAATAGACATCAAAATAAGACCTGCAAAAATTTCAGATATTGGGATCAAATAATAAAAAGGTATTTAATATAGTATAAGAAATGAAAGATGTACTTAAAATATGAATAAAAAGGATCTATGAAAAAGAACCAATGATAATAAATTAAAAATATAATAATTGAGGGGCACCTGGGTGGCTCAGTCAGTTGTATCTGACTCTTGATTTCAGCTCAGGTCATGATCTCAAGGTTGTGAGATCGAGCCCTGAGTCAGGGTCCACACTGGGTGTGGAGCCTCCTTAAGATTCTCTCTCTCCCTCTGCCCCTCCCCCTCAGCTCATGTGTGTGCTCTCTCTAAAAAAAAATAACAAAAAATAAAATAATTGAAATAAACTCAGTGGACTAAATTAGTACCAAGTCAGAAAATACTGATTCTGACACAGTTTAAAATCAACCAAATATCAGCTCACAATCAAAGATCACCAAACACATTAGGAGAAAAGCCATAATAATGAAAGTCGACAAAAATAAAACAACAGATCCAACAAGGATTTCAGATATTAATAGTTTAGGTTTAGAGTACAAAATAAATATTTGTAAATTGCTTGAAGAAATTAAAAAGTATAATTAGAAATAAGCAATAGACTATCTAGAATGACAAGGCAGATGTAAAAGAGAACCAGGGGTGCCTGTGTGGCTCAGTGGATAAGTCTCTGACTCTTGATTTCAACTCAGGTCATGATCTCAGGATTGTGAGATCAAGCCCTGTGTCGGAGTCCATGCTGGGATGGAGCCTACTTGGGATTCTCTCCTTCCCTCTCCTTCTGGCCCTCCCGCATGTCGANGAGAGAGAGAGAGAGAGAGAGAGAGAGAGAGAGAGAGAGAGAGAGAGAGAGAGAGAGAACCAAATAGGATCTTTAAAAATGAAAACGTTACTGCTAAAATTTGTAACTCACTGGATGAATTAAGTATCATATTAGACTCAGAAGAGAAAATTTGTGAGCCAGAAGATATATCTGAAGAAACTGCCTGGACTGTGGCACAGAGAAAAAGAAGAGATTATACAGAAAGTAAAGTATAAGGAGGATGGAGTAAGATAGTCAAATATACATCTAATGAGAGTGCTAGAAAGAACAAATGAAGAGAACAGAGAAGAGGCAATATTCAACGGATTTGGGTTGAAATTTTTCTGTAACTGATGGAAAGCATGAATCCAGATATCCATGAGCAAAATGGATTTTCCAGTACAAATGGATAACCAAAACAAAATGTAATTCCTTTTCATACACTGTAATGAAGTTGTAGGAAAAAAACAAAGCAAAACTCAAAGAGGTCTGAAAACAACCAGAAAAAAAAAAAGAAAAAGAAAAATCCTTACAAAATAGCTACAGGTTGGCTTTCAGAAAACTTCTCAATAGCAATAATGACAGTCAAAATACGATGAAATATCATGGTCAAAGTACTGAAAGAAAATAAATGAACCTACAACTGTGTTTCCAACTAAGCTATCACTGGAGAGTAAGAGTGAACAAAAACTGACTTTACCACCACTAATCTTTTCACCAAAGGAAATAAGAAATATATCAAAAAGAAAAAGAATGATGCCAAAAGGGAGGTATGTAATGCAGAAGTGAGCAAAAATAAATAAAATTAAATATATATATATATGTAAATATTGTATACAACAGTGGTTCTCAACTAAGGATAATTTTGTCCCCAGGAGACATTTGGTACTGTCTGGAGAAAGTTCTGTTTGTCACTGCTAGGCAGGGTGTAAGTATGCTACTGGCATCTTAGTGGGTAGAGAAGCCAGGATTACTGCTCATCATCCTTCAGTGCACGGGGTCGTGCTCCCACCCTCCACAACAGAGAATTAGCTGGCCTACAGTGTCAGTGGTGCTGAGACTGGGAAACCTTGGAATACAATAAAAAAAACCTTGGAATAAAATAAAAATATAAAAATACAAATACAAAAAAAATAATTTGTGGAATTTTATAAAAAGATACTGAAATATTGGGGGGGGAGTTGTATTTCAGAATGTGTGATCAGAGTTAAAGTAGTCTTAGGTCTGTATTATTCAGAAGTGTTGAGATACTGATCAACATTAGATTTAAGCATGAATGGTCAAATCTGAATTGCAGAAATCAGGGATATAACTTGGAATGGAATAAGAAACATATGGAATAAGAAAATAAAGACAAAATCTTAATAAAAAAATCAAGAAATGAGAAATAAGCCTAGGAAAAGTGAGAAAAATAGAAAGTATAAAATAAGACAGCAGAGGTAAGCCCAAATATATCCATAATCACAATAAATGTTAATGGACAAAACCACTAGTTAAAAGACAGAAAATCAGATTAGGGAGTAGGAAATCCGCCTTACCTAGAGGGATACCTGAAATGTAAGGATATGGAAGGACTAAAGTCAAACAGTAGTAAGGAAATATATCAAGTAAATTAAAATGAAAAAAAAAGCTAGTGTCACTATGCAAATTACAGATAAAATAGACTTTAAGACAAAGGGATAAAAAAGATCACTTTTATTTAGAAAAGTTTCAACTCACCAAGAAGATAGAACAATTCTAGACTTCTGAGCCTAGTAAGCAGGACCCAGATAATATTAAGGAAAAACAGAATCATACAGTGAATGTTATAACCCCTCTATGATAGTAGAGAATTTAATACAACTCTTTTTATTGTTAGCATATCAGATAAAAACTTAGTAAAGATTTGGAATATTTGAACAACATAATTAGCCAGCTTGATTTAATAGCCAAATCAGTACCCTCAAAAATTCAGAGGCTTTTATCTTTTCAAGTGCAGGTGGAATCTTTATAAAAATTGACAACGTGGGGCACCTGGGTGGCTCAGTTGGCTAAGCGTCCAACTCTTGGTTTTCGGCTCAGGTCATCATCCCATGGGTTAGGAGATTAAGCCCTGAGTCAAGCTCCTCACTCAGTAGGGAGTCACTTGAAGATTCTCTCCTTCTGCCCCTCCCCCACTTGCACAGGCACATTCTCTCTCTCAAATAAATCAATCTTTAAAAAAATTGACCACTTATTAGGCCATAAAACAAAACTCCAAGTTCAAAGATAGGTAATGTACAAACTGTGAACTCTGATTATGATTAATCTACAAACAATAAAAGGGATGTGAATTTTGGCCGTGATGACATGGGGAGGTTGGCAAATCCTCTTCCTCCAAATAAATATAAACTGGACAAAATCATCAAAAGCGACCACTTCAGGGTCCTGAAAATCAACCAAAGTACAGAGCAAATTGAGGAATATTTATCATAAACAGCTATAAATTTGGGTAAAAAGATGAATTTGCAGCTTTTTGCTTGTGGATTCTCCCAACTCCCCTCTCAGATCAGTCAGTACAGTAGTTTTACCAAGACCATGAAGAACAGAACCTTGTCTCCACAGAAGGTGAGCTCTGTTAGGAAAAGTAGTTGAAAATCCAGGCTAGCAGCATTGTCAATGAAAGTGGTGGACTCATGGGCGCCTGGATGGCTCAGTCGGTTAAGTATCTGACTTTTGATTTCAGCTCAGGTCATGACCTCAGGGTGGTGAGCTTGAGCCCCGAGTCAGGCTCTGTACTGGGCGTGGAGCCTGCTTGAGAGTCTCTCCCTCTCCTCTGCCCTTCCCCCATTTCTAAAATTTTTTAACTCATTCCCCAACCCACACACAGATTCATTCACCAACAGCACAAATCATGGACTGACCACTAAACTATGCAGATATAGAGGTAAGCCCTATGAAGCTAAGCTAAAGGTAAAATCGGAATTAGAGGGCGCCTGGGTGGCTCAGTGGGTTAAAGCCTCTGCCTTCGGCTCAGGTCATGATCCCAGGGTCCTGGGATCGAGGCCCGCATCGGGCTCCCTGCTCGGCAGGGAGCCTGCTTCCTCCTCTCTCTCTGCCTGCCTCTCTGCCTACTTGTAATCTCTCTGTCAAATAAATAAATAAAATCTTTAAAAAAATAAAATAAAATAAAATCGGAATTAGAAACACTCAGCAGAGACATCAACAGTCACACACCGTAGGGAAGACAGATTGTACAGTTTAAGTCCAAATTATTTTAAGAACGGCAACACTGTTGAGGAGGGAATCAATATCTAGAGTCGTTATATTATCTAAACTGCCCAATTTTCAACAAAAATGTAAGACCTGCATTAAAAAAGCCCAAAAAACCCAAAAGTGTCACCTATACTATGGGGGCGGGGGGGGATGGTCAGTAGAAATTGACTCTGAATCGACTCAAATGTTGAATTTAGCAGATAAAGACTTTAAAGAAGTCCTTTAAATATGCACAATAAGGTAAAAAAAAAAAACTATTGTTCAAATAATTAAAGGGGAAAATGTGATGAAAATGATTTACCAAATAGGGACTATCTATGGAGAAACAGTCAATTTTAAAAAAGAACTGAATAGAAATTCTAGATATTTGAAATGGCACAAGAAAGAATCAATGAACTAAAACATAGGAATAGAAGTGACCTGAGGAATATAGAAAAAAATACTGAAGAAAAATGAATGTACACTCAGAGACCTGTGGTACAACATCAAGTTTACCAACATGTGCAATGGGATTTCTGGAAGAGGAAAAGAAAAAAAATGGGGAAGAAAAAATGTTCACCCTGGGGCAAAGAATAAAAAAAAAAAGAAAGAAAGAAAAAATGTTCAAAGAAAATATGGCCCAAACTTCCTAAATTTCATGAAAAACGATTTATGAGTTCAATAAATACCCATTTAAGGTTTTATTTTTTTTTAAGATTTTATTTATTTAACAGAGAGAGACACAGCAAGAGAGGGAACACAAGCAGGGGGAGTGGGAGAGGGAGAAGTGAGCTTCTCGCTGAGCAGGGAACCCGTTGTGGGACTCAAACCCAGGACCTTGGGATCATGACCTGAGCCAGGCACCCCAACTGAAGGTTTTAAAAAAAGGTGGCTCAGTCAGTTGAGTGTCTGCCTTGGGCTCAAGGTGATGATCTCAGGATGCTGGTATTGAGCCCCGCGTCAGGCTCCCAGCTCAGCAGGGTGACTACTTCTCCCTCTGCATCTCCCCCTGCTTGCGCTCTGTCTCTCAAATGAATAGATAAAATCTTTTTTAAAAAATGAGAGAGATCCACACCTACACTTATTGTAGTCAACAAAAGATGTGCAAAGTCTATACACTGAAAACTGCAAAACATGACATAGAGAAATTAAAGACCACCTAAAAAATGAATGCCATACTACATTTATGTATTGGAAGATTTAATATTGTTAATATGACAGTTATCTCCAGATCGTCCTATATATTCAATGCAATCCCTATCAAAATCCCAGCAAGATTTTTCATACAAATTGACAAGCTTATATGAAAAGGCAAAGGACCTAGAGTAGCCAAACTGGTTTTGAAAAACAACAAAGCTGAGGGAATTACTCTAATTTCAAAATATACTATAAAACTATAGCCATTAAGACAGTATGGTGTTGGTTTGTTTACTTTAATGAGAGCACAGAGATCAACAGAACACAATCGAATCAAAAAGAGAGAAGAGGAGGAAGACCACCCACCTTATATTTATGGTCAACTGATTTATTAAGACAAAATTTCTAGAAAAGGCAAACCCATAGTGACAGAAATCATTTTTTTTTTTCTGAGAGAGAGAGAGAAAGACGAGGGGCAGAGGGAGAGAGAGAATCTTAAGCAGGCTCCATGCCCCACACAGAGCCTCAGGTGGGGCTCATCTTATGACCCTGAGATCATGACCTGAGCCAAAATCAAGATTTGGATGCTTAACTAACTAAACCACCCAGGCACCCCTGAATCAGCCATTATTGTTTTCAAAAATAAAACACCAGAATTCAGAACAAGTGAACCCTACCTTAATTACCAGAGATAGATTATTTAAATCTCATACGAATTCTTCCAAAGAATCCTAAAGGAGAGAACACACCCAATTCAGTGTATGATTCCCAAGTCAGGTGAGTCTAGTACAAGGAAGGACAGTATTATAAATGCAGACATTCCAAACACATTATTAGCACGCTGAATCTATCAAGAATAGTGTGAATAGAATTCAACATAATCAAGATGATCTTAAGGAATTTAAGGGTGGTTTAGTGTTAGAAGTCTCTTAATGTAATTTCCCTCATTAACTGATTAAAGGATTTTTTAAAAATTATCTCAAGAGGCAGCAAAGAAGCCCTGTTAAAAACATTAACAATCGAGACATGAAAGTGAACTTCCTGAACCTGATTAAAGTTATCTACCTCCAAGCTACAGCACACATCATTATTACAGAAAAACATTTCTTTTAAAATCAGGAACAATTTCCCACCATCACTACTTTCATCAATATGACAGTAGAGGTTCTAGCAAGTGCAGTAACACCAGAAAAAGATGCAAAAACACATATGACTTACGTAATAACAAAACACTCATTATTCACAGGTGATGTGACTATCTACAATAATCTACAAGACATTGGAATTAAGAGAGTCTAGTAAAATGTCCAGATAGAAAACCAAACTACCAAAATCTATTTCATTTTTATATACTATCAAGAGGAAATGTAATTTCAAAGTCAACAGATGTCACACCCACGAGGATGTCTATAATCAAAAGTTAGGAACAAGTGTTGATAAGGATGTGGAGAAATTGGAACCCTTATGCTTTGCTGGTGGAAATGTAAAATGGCACGGGTGTTTTGGGATACAGTTTGGTAGTTCCTCAAAAATTAAATACATAGTTACCATATGACTCAGAAATTCCACTCCTAGGTATACACCCCCAAAAGAAATTAAAACACACGTTCACTCAAAAACCTGTACTCAAATGCTCAGAGTAGCATTATTCAAAATAGCAAAAAACAAAACTAAAGATGCATCAACTGGTAAATGGATATACAAAATGTGGTATAGTCATACAATGGAATATTATCTAGCTGTTAAAAGGAACGAAGAGCTAATACATGCTACAACATAATGCTAAGGAAAATAAGCTGGACCTAACAGCCCACATACTGTATGATCCCACTTATATGAGGAAATGTCCAGAATAGACAAATCATAGAGACAGAAAGTAACTTAAAGGAATTAAGCTATAAACAATGAAACTAAACCATAAACCAGTAACAGAAAGCTGGAAAATCCAATAAACTTGGAGATTAAACATGAATTGGCTAATAGTATTGTACCAGGGTTAAATGTCCTGATCTTGATAAATGTAACCGTGGTTACATAAGAAAATGTCCTTGTTTTTTTTTTTTAATATTTTATTTATTTATTTGACAGAGAGAGACACAGCGAGAGAGGGAACACAAGCAGGGGGAGTGGGAGAGGGAGAAGCAGGCTCCCCACTGAGCAGGGAGCCCGATGCGGGGCTCAATCCCAGGATCCTGGAATCATGACCTGAGCCGAAAGCAGACCACAATGACTGAGGCTCCCAGGTGCCCCCGAAATGTTCTTGCTCTTAAGAAATATACATTACAGTATTTAAGGATATAGGAATACAAGGTCTGCCATTTACTCTCAAATGATTCAGAAAAATTCATATACACAGAGTACAAATGATAATGCAAGTGTGATAAAAAGTCAGTAACTGTTGAATCTGAGTAAAAGGCGTTTTACAGTTCCTTGTACTATTCCTGCTACTTCTCTATAATTTTGAAACTGTATCTAAATAAGATGCTGCCAAAATAATTACAGAATAAAAAAAAAAAAAGTTAACAGGGGCACCTGGGTGGCTCAGTCAGTTAAGCGTCTGACTTGATTTTGGCTCAGGTTATGATCTCAGGGTCATGAGATGCAGCCCCAGGTCAGGCTCCACACTCAGCAGGGAGTCTGCTTGAGATTCTCTCTCCCCCTCTCCCTGTCTCCCCCTGCCCCCTCTAAAATAGAAAAATAAATCTTNGGAGTCTGCTTGAGATTCTCTCTCCCCCTCTCCCTGTCTCCCCCTGCCCCCTCTAAAATAGATAAATAAATCTTTAAAAAAAAAACAGTTACTAGATGAAACAAAAATACTAAAGAATCTATAGAAGGTGGGCAAATGGTTGTTTATGGAAAAATTCTTTCATCTTTGCCTTATGTTTGAAATTTCTCATAATGTTGGAGAAGAAAGTTAACAGAAGTTAATATTTGCAATAAAACCAAACTGATTAGGTAGCTACAAACAAATCTAACAAAAGACTGCAGACCTTTTATGGGAAAGATCCTAAAACATTTTTAAGACATTAAAGAATACTTAACTAAATGGAATGGTGTACTTTATGCTTGAATAGGACAACTCAATGTTGACATAAAGATGTCAATTCTATCTGAAAAACTGAAAACAAAAACAGGAAATGATAAATCCTAACGTGAGTTTTGAGACAATTAAAAAGCTCATTCTAAAAGACCCAAGAATACCCAAGTTACTCATCTGGAAGAAAAATATGTTAGAGGAGTTGCCATCCAGAAATCGAAGTTTATTTTAAAGCTATAGTAATTAGTCATATTTGTGCAAGGATATTCTAAGTGACCAGGCGAACAGAATAGAAAACCAGACATCTGTTTCTCAGCTGTCTTATTCACTTTGAAAATCTCTAGTTATTTTTAATAGCTCTGCACCAATACCATACTTGTATTAGTACTGTTTAGACTCCTAAATTGGGTGGTAGGTTCACAGGTGTTCATTTTCATTATTATATTCTATGGCTTATATGTTACAAAGATTCTTTTATATGCAGCCAGTATTACTTTAATTATTTTTATTTATTTTTTTTACTTTATTTTTAAATAAAGGGCTGCTAAGAAGCCTCTGTCTAGGAACCTGAATGTCATTAGGACATATTTCAATTTCCTGTGCCTATTCTTTCTGCATATAGACTATTTTCTCAGGCTGGCTGTCCT
This sequence comes from Ailurus styani, assembly GCA_002007465.1. NCBI lineage: Eukaryota > Metazoa > Chordata > Mammalia > Carnivora > Ailuridae > Ailurus > Ailurus styani. Next base: position 2,712,549 of record LNAC01000053.1, read on the forward strand.
CACAAAGTTCACATTTGGCTGCAGCTGCTTTGAACTTATAACAAGGCAGTCCTGTGACTACAGTGAAAAAGGTTTTCCTTTGGCAGCTCCAGTTAAAACAGTGCTAGAGAAGAGTTCCAGTTGGCTAGACTTACACTTAATACAATACGATACATACCCCTACACCAATCAGTGTGCTAGGAGAATGGAATTTGAGGAATGGAAGAGTTAGGGCATCAGCCCACCTACAGCCAAGGGGACAATAGGGAAGGATGCAGGGCCCACAAAATACTCAGCTACCGCTTGTGACCACAGCAAGTCGGAGGCTGATAAGATCAGGGGCTGCTCTTACAGAAGCCTTTCTATGGATAAATCTTACAATAACCTGTCCTTTAATAGTTTCTGAAGTTTTGCCCTGTATTTTCCTATCTTTTCAGTAGCAAAGAACCACTTACGTTCAGAAATTAGCAGAGAAGCGAAGGGAGTATATGATTTAAAAATCTGCTTTGTTTTCATGTAGACCATCCTTCAGAACTTCGCATTCTTAGAAAACTTAATAAAAATTGTTCACAACTTAGAACCTAAGGTAGATCTCGGCATTTACTTCCTTGGCTCTTGATAAAAAAAATCTTAAAAAAAAAAATTATTTGACACAGAAACACTCCCAGGGGAAGTGGGAGAGGGAGAAGCAGGCTTCCCACTGAGCAGGGAGCCCAATGCAGGGCTTGATCCCAGGACTCTAGGATCATGACCTGAGCCGGAGGCAGACGCTTAACGACTGGGCCACCCAGCCACCCCTTGCCCGCCCCCCGACAATTTTTATATAGCTTTATTTGTAAAAAGGATAAGTCCTTGGGGCACCTGGGTGGCACAGTTGGTTGGGCATCCAACTCTTGGTTTCCACTGTGGTCGTGATCTCAAGGCTGTGAAATTGAGCCCCGTAAGGAGCTCTGCACTCAGCAAGGAGTGTGCTTGAGACTCTCTCTCCCTCTCTCTGTGCCCCTCTCCCCAAAGCAAATAAATAAATCTTTAAAAAAAAAAAAAGTATAGGTCATTTTGAGAGACCTTCAAGAAATAAAGGAAAACAAAGATAACAAAAACGACCTGAAATTCCAACTATCTAATAGAGAGAATGGCCATTTGGCGACCATTCTTCCAGTCTTCTTAGGCATATACGTGCGTACATGGATACAGTCTTACACAATTGTTGAGCCACTGGGGAAAAAATCTACTCAACAGGAATATTTTATATTACTGTCAAAATGCCTGCTCTCCGAAATCATTTACTGTGTTTTTTGTTGTTGTTAACAGGTAATGTTACAGATGTGTTACAGGAAGCAGAAGTGCATTACATCTCTCGAAAGATTTGTGGTTCTGAGCGGAGCTATGGGAAGATGATTCCTGACACCTCATTTTGTGCAGGTGATGAAGATGGGATTTTTGATACTTGCAGGGTAAGACCAAATAATTTTCCTTTGAAATATTTCCTAAAGCTAGAAGGAAACTTCATCAAGGCCTTTGATCACTTTCTGGTGAAGTCTTAATTATCAAGTTTACAAGTATTGAACTCTTTTTTCTCCTTTTTAACTACAGTCCAACAATCCAAATCCTCTTGCTTTCCTGACTTCTTGGTTTCATGGTCAACTTCAAACAAAAATTGCCTTGGATTTTTCTTTTTTTATTACCTTTATTGAGGTATAATTTACATATATGCAAGTCACCCATTTAAAGTGTAAAACTCAATGGGTTTTTAGTATATTTACAGACCAGTACAAACACCATTGTGAACTAATTTTAGAACACTTTTATCTGCCCATCTTTTATCTCTACCCATCACGAGTCACTCCCCATTCTCTGCCCACCTGCCCCTAGACCTAGGCAAACACTAATCCCTATATTTGCCTATTCTGGAGATTTGGCATGAATAGAATCATTCAGTATGTAGTCTTTTGTGATTGGCTCCTTTCACTTAACATGTCTGCAAGGTTCATCCATATCGTAGCATGTAGTAATACATTATTCGTTTTACTGCATAATAATATTCCATTGTATGTATGTGCCTCATTTTATCCATTAGCTGATGGATATTGGAGCTTTTCCACTTTTTGACTATTATGAATAATGTTGCTATACACATTTGAGGTTACATTTTTTATGTGTAAGTAGGTTTTTCTTTCTCCTGGAAATTCCACCTTGGACTGGAATTGCTGGGTCAATGTTTAACATTTTGAAGAACTGAGAAACTCTATTCTAAAGTGGTTGCACTATTTTACATTCCCACCAGCAGTATGAAGGCTCCAAGTTCTCCACATCCTTGTCCGCACTTGTCATCTTTTTGATCATAGCCATCCTTGTGGGTATGAAGTGGTATTTCATTGTGTTTTTAATTTGTGTTTCCCCGTGACTAATGATGTGAAGCATTTTTTCATGTAATTATTGGTCATCCACTTGTAGATCTTTGGAGAAATATCTATTCAGATCCTCTGCCCATTTTTAAATTGAGTTATTTATCTTATTATTGAGTCATAAGCACTTTAATATATTCTAGATACCAGTCCCTTACCAGATATATGGTTAGCAAATAAATATTTTCTCCCATTCTGTGGTCTCTCTTTTCATTTCCCTGATGTTACCATTTGTAACATAGAAGTTTTTTCATTTTTATGAATTCACCTATTTTTTTTTGGTTTTGTCTCTTGTGCTTTTTGAATCTTTATTTCTCCTTTCTTCACTCACTTCTAGATATATCGGCACTTCATTCCTGAGCAGTACCACATACTCAAACCTTGTCCTACTCATTCTGGTTTCTGTAATCCAGTGTTTATCTTTCCAGTGTCCTTGTCCTTAAAAATTTTGCTGAGTAAAACAGTAGAGAGTTTAATCTAATTGAACTGCATTCATAAGCAAAACTTCCTTATTATCAAAAAATAACTATTTAATGCCTACCTTCTATAGAGAAACTGAAAACATCTTAGAAATACAGTCCTCAGTCTTGAGGTGCTGAAACCGTTATCTCAGCGTCCTTACTGTTTTCCATGATTAACAGTCCATGGTTAGAGTGTTCTGGTGCACTGACAGTCGTGCAGAAAGCAGGACAGACCTCTGTGATTTGTAATAGAACTGAGAGCTTGGCCATTTATTCCTGTTACTCTGCACCAGCCAACGCGAACACGTAGAAAGATGCCACCTCTGACAAGGTGCCAGTTTACTCCTCTCTAGTTAGCAAACCACACACACACCTTAAAGACTCCTTTATCCATCTTTTTTTTTTTTTAAAGATTTTATTTATTTATTTGACACAGAGAGAAAGATCACAAGTAGGCAGATAGTCAGGCAGAGAGAGAGGAGAGAGGAGGAAGCAGGCTCCCTGCCGAGCAGAGAGCCCGATGCGGGCCTCGATCCCAGGACCCTGGGATCATGACCTGAGCCGAAGGCAGAGGCTTTAACCCACTGAGCCACCCAGGCGCCCTCCTTTATCCATCTTGAAGTTACACTTCTCACATACAGCATTAAGGGATAGAAGGATTCTATTGGTATTTACAGTATTTTGCACACTATTTCCTAAATTATATTTCTCCTGAGTAATTATACTAAAAAATCCAAACAACATGATTTATACAATTCTGGTTCAAAATCATGCAGATAGGAAGTTTTTACTCACCAGCTTTAGGGCTCCTCTAAATATCAGGCCAGACTGAATGCCTCCTGTCTGAGTAGGAATATAAGACTGATAATCTATGGATTTATGGATCATATTAATCTATGATTAATGTGACTAACTTATTCCAGCTGTAGTGTTGTTTAAAGACTACTAGAAGGAACTAACACTATTTTGGGACTTTTTTAATAGGGTGATAGTGGTGGACCTTTAATGTGCTACTTACCAGAACATAAACGATTTTTTGTGATGGGAATTACCAGTTACGGATATGGCTGCGGTCGAAAAAATTTTCCTGGTATCTATTGTGGGCCATCCTTCTACCAAAAGTGGCTGACAGATCACCTCTACCAGGCAAGCAGTAAAGGCATATTTAACATAAATATTCTACTTGGACAGGTCCTTGTAGCCTCAGGTTCTGTTGTCTTGCTAGCAATTCTATAATAAAATTCTGAAGAATCTTTATTTTGCATTGTGTCCCTCTCCATGTACTATATAATGAATATTATTTATTCTTTTGGCAAGTTACCCATTTTACAGTTCTCATGTGAATATTTTTTGGAAAAGGATTGTGACATATTAAATATGTGATTATAAAATTGGCACTGAATCACATGCTTCTTTGATGTATTTTGATTATTTTTATGTTATAATCATAATTTCACATTTGGAATACATTCCTAGAGTTTATATAGAATTTTCACTATTAAATAGATACCCTATGTATATAAATGCCAAATAATAAAGAGTTTATAATTAAAATGAAAGCTGTTCTTTTGTTAAATTAATCAAAACCATTTCCTTTTAAGTTAGATTTTATTTAAAGCCATTCATTTGATATGTATTTTTTAATTATCATCTTGTTTCTGGTTCCAAAGTATACTTAGAGAAAGAGTATTTGCTTATTTTTAAAATTCTAATGGAAACAATTTTTAAAATATTAATACTTCCTTTAGTCCAAAAAAGAATTATGATTCGGACACCCCCCAAAAAATTTATTTAAAAATTTATAATGTGACTTTCTTACAGCTTTTACCTACTTTCTAAACCTATTTTCTTTTTTTTTTTTAAGATTTTTTATTTATTTATTTGACACAGAGAGAGAGAGAGAGAGAGATCACAAGTAGGCAGAGAAAGCAGGCTCCCTGCTGAGCAGAGAGCCCGATGCGGGCCTCGATCCCAAGACCCTGAGATCATGACCTGAGCCGAAAGCAGAGGCTTTAACCCACTGAGCCACCCAGGCGCCCTAAACCTATTTTCTTGAAGCCCATGCTTGAATTTTGTATTCTTTGGGCTCTCTGAACTAACTGTGAGGAAAAGTGGCTAAAATGCTCGCTAGGTAAAAGAGGGAATCACACCTGGGCTAAACTTTATGATAACTAATCTATAAATTAAATTATTAAAACAAAAGAACAAGTTGATTGAGTTAGTATCTACTGTTTATAAATTTACTTCTCCTTTGAACTTTGGGAACCCATATAGTAAAGGAGAAATAATTTTCTCATCCTTGTTTTTATATTCAACTAGATAAGAGGCATCTGGGTGGCTCCACTCAACTAGCTAAAACCAAGCATTTTGTTTTTGTTGTTGTCATTTTGTTTTGCTTTAACCTAATTTCAGGGTTTAACTGAAAGTAAACATGAGTTTTCCATCTATTAATTCTCTTGGCAGGGGTGCCTTGATGGCTTAGTGGGCTAAGCATCCAACTCCTGATTTTGGCTCAGGTCATGATCTCAGGGTCATGAGACTGAGCCCCGCATTGCGCTCCATGCTGAATGTGGAGTCTGCTTGAGAGTCTTTCTCTCCCTCTCCCTTTGTCCCTCCCCTCCCTATCTGTGCTTGCAGGCACACGTGTGTGTGTGCGCGTGCGCAGGAACACGTGTGTGTGTGCGTGCGCGCACACACACACAGGTAAGTTCGTGCACTCTCTCTCCCTCAGAAAAGAAATTATCTTAGGGATTATTAGGGGTTTAATGCTCACAAGGTAGAAGACTGTGATTTTTATAGGCTTATATGCAGCACTGCCAAGCTTTGACTGTTCTTTCTTAAAAGAGACCCCAGGTTATCCATTAACAAGGTCTCATAAAGAATTAGTTGGTAATGCTTGTATAGCAATCAGCAGAACGTATTAGTCTTTTCCTATTTAAACTACATGAGTACCATTCAGATTCGCTTGATAACCCTGAATGTTAATATTAAGGAACTGTTCTAAAATATATTGACAGCAAGCTCTTGTTCTTCACTTCAAAAAAATGTCTTGATTACTCTTCATGTATGTATTTCTAATCAGGCAGGAGCTATATTACAAGCAACTTATCTTTTGCCCGGCTTAGATCACTTACTTCAGGCAACTGGAATTCAGTTATATAACATTTCCCTCCACCAAAGGAGACTATTAGAGTACAGACTGCAATTTTAAATTTTTTTTTTTTTTGACAAAGAGAGAACACAAGTAGGCAGAGCAGCAGGCAGAGGGAGAGGGAGAAGCAGGCTCTCCATTGAGCAGGGAGCCCGATGCGGAACTTGATCCCAGGACCCTGGGATCATGACCTGAGCCGAAGGCAGCTGCTTAACTGACTGAGCCACCCAGGCGCCCCTTTAATTTCTTACTTGAGTATAGTTGACACACAGTAACAAAATGGCAATAAATACATACCTAAAAATAATTATTTTAAATGTAAATGGACTTAATTCTCCAATAAAAAGACATAGGGTGACTGAATGGATTAAAAAAAGAAAAGGCACACCTATATGGTACCCACGAGAGACTCATTTCAGACCTAAAGACACATACAGACTTGAAAGTGAAAGGCCGGAAAAACATATACCATGCAAATGGAAGAAAAAAAAGGCCAGGGTAACGATACTTTTAACAGACAAAATAGACTTTAAAACAAATACTGTGGATGCAAAAACCCTCAACAAAATATCAGCAGACTGAATACAACAATACATTATAAAGAACCATTTACCACAGTCGAGTAGGATTTATTCCAGGGATCCAAGGATGTTCAACGTTTCAAATCAACCAGCATGATACATCACATTAGCCAGAGAAATGATAAAAGCCATATTATCATCTCAACAAATGCCAGAGTATTTGACAAAATGCAATATCCATTTGTGCTAAAAAAACTCTCAACAAAGTGGATTTAGAGGGAACATACCTCAATATAATAAAGTCTGTATATGACAAATCTATAGCCAACATCATACTTAATACTGAAAAACTGAGGTTTTTCTCTTAGACTGGGAACAAGACAAAGATGTCTACTCTTGTCACTTTTATTCAATATAGTACTGAAAGTCCCAGCCACAAGTTGGATGCTTGTCCCAGACAAGAAAAAGAAATAAAAGGTATTCAAATTGGTAAGAAGACATAAAACTGTCACTATTTGCAGATGACATGACATCATATAAAGAAAAACCTGAAGTCTCCACCAAAAATATACTAGAATTGAACTCAATAAAGCTGCAAAATATAAAATTAATATGTAGAAATTTGATGCATTGCTATACACCTATAATGAAGTAGTGGAAAGAGAAATTAAGAAAACCATCACACTTACAACTACCCCAAAAACAATAAAATACCTAGGGAAACACTTCATTAAGGAGGTGAAAGACCTGTGCTCTGAAAATTATAAAACACTGATGAAAGAAATTGAAGACAATACAAATAAATGGAAAGAAATACCACACTATGGATTAGCATGCACTAATTAATATTGTTAAAATGTCCATATTATCCAAAGCATTCTATAGATTCAGTGCAATCCCTCTCAAAATAGCATTTTTCATAGAACTAGAACAAATAATCCTAAAATTTGTATGGAACCAAAAAACACCCTGAATAGCCAAATCAATCTTGAGAAAGAAGAACAAAGAAGGTATCACACTCCTAGACTTCAAACTGTACTACAAAGCTATAGTAGTCAAAATGGACACATAAATTGATAGAAAAGAATAGAAAGCCCAGAAATAAACCCATGTTTATATGATCACTTAAAAAGAGGCAAGAATATACCATGGGGGAAAAGACAGTCTCTTCAGTAAATGGTTTCAGGAAAACATAGGCAAAAGAAAGCATATATGCAAAAAAAAAATGCAAAAGAATGATACTGAACCACTTTTCTTACACAGAGAGAAAAACAAACTCAAAAATCAATTAAAGACCTAAATGCAAGACCTGAAACCATAAAAATCCTAAAAGAAAACAGTAATTTCTTGGACATTTTTTTAAATATTTCATTTCTTTATTTGTCAGAGAGAGAGAGCAGCAGGCAGAGGGAGAAGGAGGCTCCCCACTAAGGAGCCTGATGTAGGACTCAATCTCAGGACCTTGGGATCATGACCTGAGCTGAAGGCCGATGCCTAACTGACTGAGCCACCCAGGTATCCCCAGACTTTGGTTTTAGCAATATATTTTTGGATCTGCCTCCTCAGGCAAGGGCAACAAAACCAAAAATAAACAATTGGGACTACATCAAACTAAAAAGATTCCTCAAAGGAAACCTTCAACAAAATGAAAAAGCAACCTACTGAATGGGAGAAGATATCTGAAAAGTGTATACTCAATGAGGGGTAAATATCCAAAATATATGAAGAACTCATGTAACGTAACACCAAAAAAACACAATGTGATTTAAAAATGGTCAGAAGACAGGGATACCTGGGTGGCTCAGTCGGTGAAGCATCCAACTCTTGATGTTGGCTCACATCATGATCTCATGGTTGTGGGATTAAGCCCCCACATCAGGCTCCATGCTCAGCCCAGAGTCTGCCTCAGATTCTCTCTCCCTCTCTCTCTCCCTCCCCCCACCATTCACTCTTTCATCTCTCAAATAAATAAAATCTTTTTTAAAAAATGGGCAGAGGACCTGAACATTTTCTAGACACATCAAGGAAGACATACAGATGGCCACCAGACACATGAAAGGATGCTCAACATCACTCACTCATCATTGGGGAAATGCAAATCAAAACCACAATGAGATACCACCTCACACCTGTCAGAATGGCTACTATCGAACCCTCATGGACTCATGGTGGGAATGTAAATTGGTGTAATCACTATGGACAACACTGTGGACATTCTTCAAAAAATTAAAACCTCGGGCGCCTGGGTGGCTCAGTGGGTTAAAGCCTCTGCTTTCGGCTCAGGTCATGATCTCAGGGTCCTGGGATCGAGGCCCACATCGGGCTCTCTGCTCGGCAGGGAGCCTGCTTCCTCCTCTTTCTCTGCCTCTCTGCCTACTTGTGATCTCTCTCTCTCTCTCTCTCTGTGTCAAATAAAGAAATAAAAAAAAAATCTTAAAAAAAAAATTAAAACCTCAGCATTTTCCTTACAATCCAGCAATTCCACTACTGGGTATTTACCCAAAGAAAATGAAAACCACTAATTTGAAAAGATATATACACCTTTATGTTTCTTGCAGCACTATATGCAATAGCCAAGATACAGAATCAACATCCATCATCAGATGAATGGATAATAAAGTTGTAGTATGGAATATTACTCAGCCATAAAAAGTGTATAATCTAGCCACTTGCAACAACACGGATGGACCTAGAAGGTATTACACTAAGTGAAATACGTCAAATACTGTATGATTTCACTTATATGTGGAAACTTAAAAACAAATGAACAAACAAAACAGAGACTCATAAATACCAAGAACAAACGGGCGGTTGCCAGAGGGGAGGGGCATGGGGGAATGGGCAAAATAGGTGAAAGTGATTAAGAGGTACAGACTTAACTGCAATAAAATAAATAAGGATATAAAGTATAGCATAGGGAATGTAGTAAATAATATTGTAATAACTTTGTTTCTTTGATGTGACATTTCTCATTTCCACAATCAGAAAGTCAAATGGCAAATATCAACACTTTTATAACAGCAAACATCTTTCCGCCATTCACAAAAGCTTGTACCTTGCCTTTTTTTTTTTTTTTTGAAGATTTTATTTATTTATTTGACAGAGAGAGACACAGCGAGAGAAGGAACACAAGCAGGGGGGGTGGGAGAGGGAGAAGCAGGCTTCCTGCTGAGCAGAGAGCCCGACAAGGGGCTCGGTCCCAGGACCCTGGGATCATGACCCGAGCCAAAGGCAGATGCCTAACAACTGAGCAATCCAGGTGCCCCTTGCACCTTGCTTCTTTTGCTCATTACTTAATGAGGAACCAGTCTGAACTGCTAGGCTCTTGAGAGGGTGGGAGCTTGGTTTTCTTTTTTTTTCCCCCCCAGTAATATTTGTAGCCCCTCTTCTATGTATTATTCAGAATCTACAAACATAAAGGAAAGCTAGTATTATGTAAAATATTTATAAATGAATTAAGCAGTACAAAGAAAAATTCTTAAGTTAGTCCAAGCTTTACATTATTTTTTCTTTAACATAATCTCTACACCCAACTTGGGGCTTAAACTCACAACTCCAAGAGATAGAGTCACACGCTCTACCAACTGAGCCAGCCAGGCGTCTCCACTATTGTAATAACTTTGAATGGCGATAGAAGGTAACATTTGTGGTGGTGAACATTTTGTAATGCATATAAATACTGAATGACTATATTGTATGCCTGAAAGTAATATAATATTGTATCATGTCAACTGTCCCTCAATTAAAAACAAACCAACCAGGGGACTTGGGTGGCTCAGTGGATTACATGTCTAACTATGGATTTGGGTTCAGGTCGTGATTGCAGGGTTGTGAGATTGAGCCCCACACTGGGCTCTGCACTGGGTATGGAGTCTGTTTAAGACTCGCTCTCCCTGGGGTGCCTGGGTAGCTCAGTCATTAAGTGTCTGCCTTCGACTCAAGTCATGATCCCAGGGTTCTGCGATCCAAGTCCCAGATCAGGCTCCCTGCTCTGCGGGAACCCTGCTTCTCCCTCTCCCACTCCCCCTGCTTGTGTTCCCTCTCTTGCTGTGTCTCTCTCTATCAAATATATAAATAAAATATTAAAAAAAAAAGACTCTCTGCCCCTCTGCACCCCCACCCCTGATCTCTTTCACTCTTTCTCTCTCCCCCTCTCACTCAAAAAACAACCAAAAAAAAACCTCTTTGACAAAGCAGGAAATGATATCCAATAGAAAAAAAGATAGGCTCTTCAACAAATGGTGCTGGGAAATTTGGACAGCAATATGGGAAAGAATGAAACTGTACTACTTTCTTACTTTCCTTATTTTACAAAAATAAATTCAAAATGGATGAAAGACCTACATGTGAGACAGAAACCATCAAAATCCTAGAGGAGAACGTAGGCAGCAACCTCTTTGACTTCGGCCATAGCAACTTCTTACTAGGTAAGTCTCCAGAGACAAAGGAAACAAAAGCAGAAATGAACTACTGGGACTTCATCAAGATAAAAAGCTTCTGCACAGCAAAGGAAACAATCAACAAAACGAAAAGGCATGCAATGGAATGGGAGGAGATATTTGCAAATGACATACCTGATAAAGGGTTAGTATTCAAAATCTATAAAGAACTTCCCAAACTCAACACCCCAAAAACCACAAATAATCCAATTAGGAAATAGAAGATATGAATAGACACTTTTCTGAAGAAGACGTACAGATGGCCAACAGACATATGAAAAGATGCTCAACATCACTCATCATCAGGGGAATACAAATCAAAACCATGATGAGATACCATCTCATACCTGCCATAATGGCTAAAATTAACCAGTCAGGAAATAGATGTTGGTGAAGATGTGGACAAAGGGGAACCCCCAACACTGTTGAGGGGAATGAAAACTAGTGCAGCCACTATGGAATGGAGGTTCCTCAGAAAGTTAAAAATAGAACTACCCTGCAACAAGTAATTGCACTTCTAGGTATTTACCCAAAGGATACAAAAATACTAATTTGAAGGGGTAACATGCACCATTATGTTCACAGAAACACCATCAACAATAGCCAAATTATAGAAAGAGCCCAAATGTCCATCAACTGATGAATGGATAAAGAAGATGTGATCTCTATATACAATGGAATATTATTCGGCTGTCAAAAAGAATGAGATCTTGCCATTCGCAACAACATGGATGGAGCTAGAGAGTATTATGCTAAACAAAATAAGTCAGTCAGAGAAAGACAAATACCATATGATTTCATGCACATGTGGAATTTAGGAAACAAAACAGAGGAATATAGGGGAAAGGAAAAAAAGAGGGAGGCAAACCATAAGAGACTCTTAACTATAGGGAACAAACCGAGGGTTGCTGGTGGGGTGGTGGGCAGGGGATGTGCTAAATGGGTGATGGGAATTAAGGAGGGCACTAGTTATGATGAGCACTAAGTACTATATGGAAGTGATGAACCACTAAATTCTACTCCGGAAACCAATATTACACTGTATGTTAACTAACTAGAATTTAAATAAAAATTTGAAAAAACAAAACAAAAACGTCTAGCTAAATTGACAAGAAAAGACACAAAATATCATTATCAGTATGGAAAAGAAAGCATCTCTAAAGATCCTGCAGATATTAAAAGGATTAGAAGAGAGTATTGTGACCTCTATGCCAATATATTCAACAACATGGACTTGTTAGGTGGCAAACTTCTGAGAGACACATTACGAAAGCAGACACAAGAAGAACTAGAAAATCTTAATATTCCTATATTTACTAAAGAAATTAAATTTTCAATTAAAAACATACAATATGTACATTTATATAATTTTAACGCTTCTAAATTTTATTTTGAAATGCAAACTACCCAGAATAGTCAAAGCAATTCTGAGAAAGAAGAACAAAGTCAGAGAACTTAAACTACCTGATTTCAAGATTTTCTATAAACCCACAGTGATCAGAACGGTGTGGTCCTGGCATATGGATGGAATACAGACATTAAATAAAGAACAGAATTCCCAGAAATAGACCTACATGTATATGAGCAATTGATTTTCAACAAAGTAACCAAGATAATTCAACTGAGGAAAGGATAGGTCTTTCAACAAATTATGCTGGAGTAACTACATTTCCATTTGGAAAAAATACTAGCATTTATGCAATATACGTTAAACTTACATAGTGCTTTCTGTCAATTATATCTCAATAAAACTAGAAAAAATTAACCTTGTCCTTTACCTCATATCCCATATATTAAAAAACTTTAATTGAATCATAGACCTAACCTAAATATAAAATCTAAAACTATAAAACATGTAGAGAGAAAATATAAGACAAACTCTTTACAACCACAGAATAGGCAAGGATTTTTAGGGGGGAAAATCATGGGCCATAAGAAGAAAATGTACAAACTGGACTTTATCAAAATAAAAGGCACAGCTAAGAAAATGACAACATGGGCGGACCTTGACAGCGTTATTTTTTTTTAAAGATTGATTGATTTTTAAAGACCTATTTATTTTAACGAGAAAGAGAGAGTGGGAGAGGGGCAGATGGAGAGGGAGAGAGAGAATCCCAAGCAGACTCCCCGCTGAGGGCAGAGCCTGAGTTGGGCCTTGATCCCATGACCTCAACATCATGACCTGAGACCGAGCCACCCAGGCACCCCTTAATAGCATTATTCTAGGTGAAATAAGTCAGAGAAAGACACATACCATATGATTTCACTTATATGTGTGAGAAAAAAAAAAGGAAAAAAAGAAAAAAACCTACAAAAAGAAAAAAACCTACAAAAAAGAAAAAAACAAATCATAGATGAACAGATTGGTGGTTGCCAGAGGCACAGGGAGCATAAGAGAGGGGACAAGATGGGGACACTGCTAAGAGAATAAAAAGACAAGCCACAGACTGGGGGGAAAAATCACACATTTGATAAATGACTTATACTGAGAATATACAAAGAATTCCCCATCTTCAATAAGAAAACAAACAACCCAATTTAAAAATTGGCAAAGTATTTGAACAGACACCTTACCAAATAATACACACCAATGGCAAATAAGCCCATGAAAAGATGCTCAACATGATTAATCATCAGGGAAATGCAAATTAAATGTACAATGAGAGACCACTACATATCTTTTTAAATGGCTAAAATTTAAAAAGACAACCATACCAAGTATTGCTGAGGATATGGAACAGCTAAATCCCTCATACACTTACAGTGGGAATATAAAATGCTATACTTGCTTTGGAAAACGGTTTGGCAGTTTCTTCAAAAGTTAAATATTTGCCTACTATGTAACCCATACGTTCTATTGATAAGAATTTACCCGAGAGAAATGAAAGCCTATGTCCACACCAAGACCTGTACACTGATGTTCACATGAGCTCAACGTGTGAAACCAAGCAACAACCCAAATGCCCTTTAATAAGTGAATGGATAAACACATACTCATCCATACAAGGGAATGCTACTTAACAATAAAGTCAGCAACAATGTTGCTGGCTTTCAAAATAATTACTCTGAGTGAAAAAAGTTAGACCAAAAGAGTACATAATGCCTGATTCCATCTACTCACAATTCTAGGAAATGCGTATTAATCTTTAGTGACAGAGAACAGATCCGTGCTTGCCTTGGGATGGGAGGGCAGGAGGAAGGGATTACAGAGGGTCAAGGGGAAACTCTTGAGGGTGGTGCATAGGTTCATTATCTCGACGGAGTGATGGCATCACAGGTATGAACATGTGTCGAAATTTATCAGACTGTACACTTTAAATATGTAGTTTATTGCAGGTCAATTCCACCTCAAAAAAAGCTGTTAGTGGAAAAGATGTAATATATACAATATATGTCTAGGATATAGCAATAATGAAACAACAGAACACTCCTATATCCATCACCCAGTTTAGAAAAGTAAATGTTACCAGGGCCACGGGGGGGGGGGGGGGGNTCTGACTCTTCATTTCAGCTCAGGTCCTGATCTCAGGGTCGTGGGATCCAGCCCAGGGCTCCCCACTCCCAGGAGTCCGCTTGAGCTTTTTCTCTCCCTCTGCCCCTCCCCCTGCTCGTGCTTTCTCTCTCTAAATAAAATCTTTTAAAAAGAAAAAAGTAAATGTTACTATTATTTTTGTAAATTTCTGTGTTCCCTGACCCATCCTAAAGCCAAGGGTTTTTTTGGTGGGGGGGGGTTAAAAACAGATGAATGCTTCAAACTATTTTCCGTGTGCTTTAGGTTTTTAGGTTCCCAAAGATGCATATTCTGGGGACGATTTTTATCTAAATTAGCTGAGTAATGCAGCAGTCCCATACAATCTGAAGTTGAAACTTGCCCTTTAAACAACGCGCGGGCCAAAGCAGTGACTTAAAAATAACCCGGGTGAGTTATGCATGTCTGAGAGCCTCAGCCCAGAATGCGAAAGGGGGAAATTCTCACTGACTGTGGCCGGGCAAGCGTGCCTGTTCACCTCCTCTTTCAAAATACGGCTTCCGGGAAGGAGGGGGAAGCGCAGGGTAAGCAGGGGGGGGACACTGGGTAGCGGCCTCCTCGCTTGGTCTCACCAGGCCCCACCCACAGACTCTGGTTCCTTTGCAGATGTCATTGGAGAAGCCGGAGAGGGCGTGAGTGCGCCGCGCATATAAACTCCAGCAGGAAACCCGCGGTAGTTCCCAGGGAGGGAGAAGCAAGCTCTGCTCAGGAATAAGGGGCTGTCATCAACTTTCCTTCTAAGGGAAGCTCCTTCTCTGTTGGCCTCGTGAAAGCTGAGCTGAATCTTCTGCCAAAAGCCTGTAAACTAGGGGACGTGGGCCCCTTGCCCATGATTTGACTTCAGCGGCGTGTCTCCCCCTCCCAGCCAGCTCTTGTCCTCTGCGGCTGATTGGCTTTGGAGTGTGGCCAGACTCGACCTCCTGCAGGAAAGGAGGCCAGAGCTAACTGGTCGGTCCTTCTCTTCGGAGTGATGGCGCTTACCATTTTTATCCTCCGGCTGTTCGTCGGCATCCTGGCATTCCCCATGTTCCTGCTGAACTTCCTGGGCTTATGGAACCAGATCTGCAAAAAGTGGTTCCCCCAGTTCATGCGGAGGTTCACGGTGATATACAACGAGCAGATGGCCAGCAAGAAGCGGGAGCTCTTCCGCAACCTGCAGGACTTTGCGGGCCCCTCCGGGAAGCTGGCCCTGCTGGAGGTGGGCTGCGGCACCGGGGCCAACTTCAAGTTCTACCCGCCCGGGGCCCAGGTGACTTGTGTCGACCCCAACCCCAACTTTGAGAAGTTCTTGATCACGAGCGCTGCGGAGAACCGACACCTGCAGTTGGAGCGCTTCGTGGTGGCGGCGGGGGAGAGCATGCCGCAGGTGGCCGACGGCTCTGTGGACGTGGTGGTCAGCACCCTGGTCCTGTGCTCCGTGGCCAGCCAGGAGCGCATCCTCCAGGAGGTGCGCCGAGTGCTGAGGCCGGTGAGTCGGGGGCTTGTGAGGAGGCCTGGTGAGTGGTAACCACTGTCACCAAGAGCAGTTTGCTCAATTTCAGGTGGCTCGAACATTCAAACATAAAAAG
Organism: Ailurus styani; assembly: GCA_002007465.1. NCBI lineage: Eukaryota > Metazoa > Chordata > Mammalia > Carnivora > Ailuridae > Ailurus > Ailurus styani. The sequence continues at coordinate 2,728,602 of LNAC01000053.1, forward strand.
TAAAACTACTAGAGAAGGCACTGTTGCGTTTTTTAAAATCTTAAGAGTCAGAAAGAAGCTATAAAGGGAAAGACTGATTCTGAATACATAAATTTAAAAAAAACTAATACAGAGAATTAAAAAAGCACTATAAACAAAGTACCAAGACATAGAAGAAGTATTTTCCAGGGATGATAGACAAAAAGGTTAACTTCCTTCATTTTAAAAGACATTACAAATCAAGAGGGCAATGGGATTTTTTTTAAATAAGAAAAACAAGAGAAAAATAGGAAAACAGCAGGAACAGAAATATAAATACAGATAAACAATTACAGGGGTGCCTGGGTGGCTCAGTGGGTTAAGGGTAAGACTCTTGATTTCTGCTGGGGTCCTAATCTCAGGGTAGTGGGATCCAGCCCTGGAGCTGGGCATGGAACCTGCTTGGGACTCTGTTTCTCCCTCTCTTTCCACCCCTCCCTCCCTCCCTTCCTTCCTCCCCCTCTTAAAAAAAAAAAGGTCAATTATATGATCAAAATGCTCAACCTCACAGAGAAACTAAAGCAAGATACCATTTTTACCTATTATACTGTCAGAGGCTTTTAAGGTCAATTGGGGTTTGTTTGGGAGGCAGGACACCCCCATACTGGAGGAAGTGCCCTCTTTGGAGGGTAATTTGATAATATTCAAAACTTAAAGTGCACACAGTCTTTTATCCAGTAGTAATTTATCCTATAGCTACACTGCACAAATATGCAAAACCTTGCCTATTTGCAAAGACATTCTGTGGAGTATTTGTAATAGCACAAATTGGAATTATCCTGAATGTCCATCATTAGGAGGCTGTTCAAGTAAGTTGTCTGTCACATAGCATAAAAGAATTCTGTGCATCTGTTAAAAAGAATAAGGAAGAGTTATCTATGTTAATATGAAAAAATCCCCAAGACATAATGTTAAATGACAAAAAGCAACCAAAGCATAGACTATTATGTAGCATATAAACCCATTGTGTTATGGCTCTCTCACTCACTCACACACACACACACTTATACATATGTGTATATGTTAATGGGAATGATAAACAAGAAACTTTGTTTAAAAAACATTTTTGTCAGAAAGAGAGCACAAGTGGGGGGAGAGGCAGGCAGTGGGAGAGGGAGAAGCAGGCTCCCCCCTGAGCAGGGAACCCGATGCAGGACTCAACCCCAGGACCCCGGGACCATGACCTAAGCTGAAGGCAGAGGCTCAACAACAGAGCCACCCACGCACCCAAGAAACTTTTTTTTTTTTTAAGATTTATCCATCTATTTTAGAGAGAGAGCACCTAGGCAAGGGGCAGAGGGAGAGAGAGAATCTCAAGCAGACTCCATGCTGGACATGGAGCTGGTCATGGGGCTGGATCCCATGAACCTGAGATCACGACCTGAGCCGAAATCAAGAGTCAGATGCCTAAGCGACTGAGCCACTCAGATGCCCTGAAATGTTCTGATTCTTATATGCAGTGTTGGGTTCTCGTGTCCTAAGACTGGGCAGTAAATGGGTAAGGCTAGTGTTTTGCTTACAGTCTTACCCTACAAAGCAAGGAACGATTACCTGCATTTTCTAGCACTCTTAATGAGATCTCATTCTTGGTAGTCTTCCTTAGCTCCTGTGAAGCACCTGCTCTCTGCTGCATATGACCAGTAGAAAACTTCATTACAGCGTCCTTTAACCCTCACAACAGTCCTTTATAACAGACACTGTCTTCATGGTGTGAAACTGGCCCAAAGTTACACAGCTAGTAGGTCTGACTTTCTTTAATGCAAATATTCTTACTTCTGCATCACAGTGCTTGTCATTAGGGCCTTTTTATTTCTCTGACTTCAACATTTCTGCTACTTTTGCTGGCAGTTCTTCCTCTACCCATCTCCAAGTTTTCAACTATGCGTACATAGATGGTTTCCAAATCTAAATACCTAGCCCAGATCTTTCTTCTAACCCCAGACTTACATACCCATCCTGTATTCAACGGTCACCTGAACAGGTGACAGGCATCTCTAGCTTAACCTGTGTTACTCCAGGGGTGAATCAGCCTCCCCAGACCTGGGCCTCCTTCTGTTCTTGTCTATAGAAATTTTGGCGTTTTTTTTGTTGTTGTTGTTTTTGTTTTTGTTTTTAAACCACTCAGGAGATTCCAGATTTTCCATTCCTGAACACAGGTTTTTATGGGGCTTTTTTTTTTTTAAGATTTTATTTATTTAATTGTCAGAAAGAGAAAGCGTGAGTCCAAGCAGAGGGACCAGCAGTCAGAGGGAGAAGCAGGCTCCCCAACGAGCAAGGAGCCAGATGCAGGACTCGATCCCAGGGCTCTGGGATCATGACCTGAACTGAAGGCAGATGTTTAACCGACTGGGCCACCCACGTGTCCCCCTGAACACAGGTCTTATACCTAACCACAGAACTGGGGAAACTGCCACCTCTCAGTTCTCTGCCTAGTATAGGCAAGACCAGAGTAGCCAGAGTGTGACCGTCACCATGGGTTTTGGAGGGGATTTGGAGGTCCCTTTCCCCTTACTCACCAACCACAGAGGTAGAAGGGGAGAAGACTTCCAAAGTCCTTCTGATAATGTATAACCTCTATTATGTCTACACTTCACTCACATTTATAGGACTGCCGTAGATGAAAGCTGCAGTTGCTAATTCCTACAGGACAGTGATTTACACATCACATCCACTGAATAAAATCCCTAACGACACAGTGGTACCATGACTTCAGTAATGCTTTTAGATGCTTATTTTAATTCATCATAGCATTTACATCCTTGTGACAATGATACAGAAGTATAAGACATGATTGTTTAGTTTCAGGCAGTGCTGGGTGTCGATTCAGACTTTCCTACAGGTTTGCAAAGCAGAACCCAAGAACAATGTTCAGATGAAGTTAAAAAAAATCTTTTTAAAAAGAAGATTTTTTTAAAAATCTTTAAAAAAAATTTTTTTTTTTTTATTTGCAATTAAAAGGCAAACAACTTGGGTGCCTGGCTGGCTCGGTCGGTAGAGCATGTGACTTTTTTTTTTTTTTTAAGATTTTTATTTACTTATTTGGGAAAGAGAGAGTGAGCACAAGCAGAAGAGGGGCGGAGGGAAAAGCAGAAAAGAGCAGGGAGCCCAACATGGGGCTCCATCCCAGAATCCTGGGATCATGACCTGAGCCAAAGGCAGATACTTAACAAACTGAGCCACCCAGGTGAGACGCTTGAGGCTGTGAGTTCAAGCCCCACACTGGGTGTAGAGATTCCTTAAAAATAAAATTAAAAAAAAAAAAGAGGCAAACAAACTGGGGGAAACATTTGCAGTATATATGGTCTTATTATACTAAATGCCCTCACTAAGTTCTAAGAAAGTAAGTAGTAAGAAAAACCAACACCCTATTAGAAAACTGAAAGGACAGCAACAGACGAAGCAAAAGAGAAGTCCAAATCACCGATAAGATTCAGCAAAAAATGTTACATATATTGAGAAATTAAAGATATGCATATTATTGAAGTGAAATACCATTTCACCCATCAAATTGGCAGGATACAGAGAAAAAAGTATAGATGAGAGTCTCTTGGAAATTGGCACTCACACCCATTGCCGGTATGAATGTAAACTTGCAATGACTCTTCCAAAGGGCAGTTTGACAACCTGCACCAACAGCTTTAAGAAGGCACTGACTTGGGCGCCAGGGTGGCCCAGTCAGTTAAGCATCTGCCTTTGGCCCAGGTCATGATCCTGGGTCCTGGGATCCAGTCCTGCCCATCAGTCAGGCTCCTTGCTCAGTGGGGAGTCTGCTTTTCCCTCTGACCCTCCCCCTTCTTGTGCTCTCTCTAAGTAAAAATCTAAATAAATAACTAAATAAAATCTTTAAGAAAGCAGATTTTTGACTCAGCAGTTCCCCTTTTTAGCAAGTTATTTGGAAATAATGAGAAATGCACACAGAGATGTATGGATAAGGATAGTCATTGTAATAGTATTTATAATAATGAAAAATTAGAAATAACTTCAATGAGAATGATTAAGAGATGGTACCTGCAGTGGTGCAAAATACTGTGTAAAGTGCTTTTAAAATCTTATTTTAGAATAATATCCGAATGCACAAAATAAAGCAGGTTACAAAAGAGAAGGTACGGGCACCTGGGTGGCTCAGTGGGTTAAAGCCTCTGCCTTCGGCTCAGGTCATGATCTCAGGGTCCTGGGATCGAGCCCCTCTTCAGGCTCTCTGCTCAGCAGGGAGTCTGCTTCCTCCTCTCTCTCTGCCTGCCTCTCTTCCTGCTTGTAATCTCTCTCTCTCTCTGTCAAATAAATAAATTAAATATTTAAAAACAAAAGAGAGGAGGTACATTCTAGTCCTAGTTCTAGGGAAAAGATACATATTCACACGATGTGCACACAAAATCTTAACAGTAGCTATCTTGAGATGATAGAATAGTGCTTGTTTTTCTGTTTCAACTTTGCTTCATTTCCTAAGATCAATATACCTTCCAGGCAGTATTACCAGCTTCTGGAGCCTGACTGTCCCGGTCAAACCAAACCTGATCTGACATTTATAAGCTGTGTGACCTTGGGCAAGTTGCTCATTTTCTTTGTGACTCGTTTTCCTCATCTGAAAAATAGGACTGATAATACTTACCAATAAGTTTATCACAGGGATTAAGCGAGTTGATACGTGATAGGCATTAAAGATAGTACCTTGCATGCAAGAACTCATGCAAGTTTTAGCTATCATGACACATTACTTTCATGATCAGAAAATACGTGTTAATTGCATTAGATCGGCAGCTTTGGATAAAATTTGACAGAAGGCGAGACTACTGGCCGAAACGGTGTCTTAGTAAGTGCTCATTTATCCTTCTCATGGAGTTGGCCTTCAAGACCACTGAAATCGAAGCTTCCATCATCTTATAAAACTGTTCTTCCAGGGCGCCTGGGTGGCTCAGTGGGTTAAAGCCGCTGCCTTCGGCTCAGGTCATGATCCCAGGGTCCTGGGATCGAGGCCCGCATTGGGCTCTCTGCTCGGCGGGGAGCCTGCTTCCTCCTCTCCCTGTCTCTATGCCTGCCTCTCTGCCTACTTGTAATCTCTCTCTCTGTGTCAAATAAATAAATAAAATCTTTAAAAAAAAAAAAAACTGTTCTTCCAAAACTAAAATCCTGTGGGTTTTTTCTCTCTCTCTCTTTCTCAGGGAGGGGCTTTCTTTTTCCTGGAGCATGTAGCTGCTGAGAGCTCCACCTGGAATTACTTCTGGCAACAGATCCTGCATCCTTCCTGGTGCCTGCTGTTTGACGGGTGCCACCTGACCAGAGAGAGCTGGAAGGCGCTGGAGCAGGCCCGCTTCTCCGAGCTCAAGCTGCAGCATTTCCGGGCGCCGCTGTCCTGGGAGGTCGTGCGCCCCCACATCTGTGGGTACGCTGTCAAGTAGCGCCTGGGGCGGGGCGTAGAGAAGGGGGCGGGGCGTAGAAGGCGGGGCGTAAAGGGGGCGGGGCGTAGAGGACGGGGGGGGGCGCGCGTAGAGAGCAGGGCAGGGCGTAGAGAGCTGAAGGCTCATAGCTTCAGGCTACACTTGGGCACTTCAAATACTAATTGGAAGGACACCTTTTTTGTTTTTTTAAGGTAAAGTTGCATTTCATCCTTAAGAGTTTATGTTACAACCTCTTTAGCCATTTTCTGGGCTCAGTGGGTTAAAGCCTCTGCCTTCAGCTCAGGTCATGATCTCAGGGTCCTGGGATCGAGGCCGCATCGGGCTCCTTGCTCAGCGGGGAGCCTGCTTCCTCCTCTCTCTCTGCCTGCCTCTCTGCCTACTTGTGATCTCTCTCTCTCTCTGTCAAATAAATAAATAAATAAAATAAAAAATCTTAAATAAACAAACAAAACCTCTTTAGCCATTTTCTGTTCTCTCCCAGAGGATCAAAACCAAACCAAAGCAAAAAACAAGGTTCTTCCTACAAAGGAAACGTTGGGTTTTCATAATTGAAGTTTACCATTATACCCAAACTTTAGTTTATGCGATAACTTCAAAATCCTTCCAGTTTATATTGTGACCTGGCAGATTTTCATTTCACCCCCTCTTTGAGAGTTGGTGCTGAGAGGCAGTGAAACCACTCAAAAGAAGACTTGAAAAGGGAGAAGTGACAAGATCTTAACACTTCACAAACAGAACCTAGAAATACTAGCTAGTTGAAAATCCAAATCTAAACAGCCCAGGTCTTTTTGAAAGAGAAATCTGAATCTGTGTATTGTTCTTAGTATCAGGGGGGTGGTCTTCAGAATTAATGGACTAGGAACCCACACCTAGCTCTGCCTAGCATTCTTGTTTTTACTCCCGCCGTCCACTGACGCTTATCTTCCTGAATTCCAGTCTTCAGTTCTTAAGATGAGGATTGTACTTGATACATTAGCATATCTAGAAAAATAGCTGAGGCACTTAAGTTTCTTGAGTACATTTTCCTTATTATGTAGCATACACTTTGCTGCATGTCTTAAATTGTAGGTAAGGACAAGGCCAACTGTAGTTAGGAAAACAAGGTATGCTTTGTAAGGGCCCCTAAAACCTAGGCAGCTTGGGAGTCTGTAAAGAAGTAGACACTTATTAAGGGGATTATTCTGACCAAATTTCCACTCCTGTCCCAAGATGATTTCTTTGTTCCTTGCCATTGTGGAAACCTCTGAAAATCTTAAGTGCTTTGAAAACAAGTGTTAGGTTGGTCAGTCAGAGGGATTAAGAATAGCATTTTGGGACGCCTGGGTGGCTCAGTTGGTTAAGTGTCTACCTTCGGCTCAGGTTATGATCCCGGGATCCTGGGATGGAGCCCAACCAACATCAGGCTCCCTGCTCAGCGGGAGACCTGTTTCTCCCTCTCCCACTCCCCCTGCTTGTGTTTCCGCTCTCGCTGTGTCTCTCTGTTAAATAAATAAAAACTTAAAAAAAAATGAATAGCATTTTTGGCAATAGTGTGTATTTTAATAAATTTGGTATATTTTTGTAAAGTATAATGACTTTACAAAGGTACTATTTTAAATATGAAATCAGTCAATAAATTCACATAGATTTTAGGGGTGGAAATAAATGGTTTATGTCTTTGCTGGCTTGGCTTCATTTCTTTAATGTCTCTGGGAGGGGAAAAATTAAGTCCTTTGAACATACAGATTCTTCTTTCTACTGCCAGGTAACTATAAACACAGCTAGTGGATTTTAGAGAAAGCAGTTTTGGAAGGATCAGAATGAGTTTTGAAAGGTTAAAGTCCAAAGACCTCTGCTTGTAAAATCCAGAGCAGAAAAAAAAGGACGCTTACTATTCTAACTCTCTTGAACATGAAGACAGTTACTGTTGTGGTGAGGTTGGGATGTTCGCCTCAGCCTCCTGAGCTCTACAACAGGAATCTCCTCCCTCCACAGTCTCCCCAAAGGAGGACCCTCCTTAACCAGCCACCTCACTGTCGGTTAGGTTAGTCTAGAGACTGAGAAATACAAAAACCATGCGCTGACTTGCTGAAATGTTACCAGCACGTTGGAAGATAAGTAATGCCAAAGTACAAAGTACTAGACACGTTCTTACTTCCTTCTTGTCTAAGTGGCGTGGCAAATATTATCCTCACATTCTGGACAAAACAAACACACGGAGAAACAAATAAATGGAGTTTCTTACATTCCACAAGTTACTGAGCAGGTGTTAGAAGCCCCAGTTCCCAAAACTGCAAAACCTGTTTTGACATCACCTCGGCCGTGTTACCTCCGCCCTGCTTTCCTCCACAGGCCAAAAGACACACATTTATGGTCATTCCAACAGCCCGTGGAAGTGACCTAAGCCCATGCAAAATGGAAACAGAAAAACGCAAAGCATGTCCATCGTGCTGGTTAGGATTTCTCTGGTGGCAAATGGCGCAAGTCTCAACCAAAAGAAGGCTTAAGTAGAAAAAAGACTTTAATGACTCAAGTTAGTGGAACGACGGGGACAGAAAGGCAGGGGCACATCTTGAACAGGGCTCAGCTGATACTCTCTGATGTCACATCTGCCCTGTCTGCCCTAGCAGGGGGAGAGTCTGTGGAAGTAGGTGCCAATCCTCATGCTTTCATAGGGCAAGACCAGTTGGGGAGATCAAGTCTGTGTTTGCAAAGACTCCAACCAAAGTCCTGGACTGAGCTTCATTTGGCTCTTACTGACAATACTGAGTCACAAGCCCATGGTTGAACCCATTCTTTTTTTTTTTTTTTTTAAGATTTTATTTATTTATTTGACACAGAGAAAGAGATCACAAGTAGATAGAAAGGCAGGCAGAGAAGAGGAAGCAGACTCCCTGCTGAGCAGGGAGCCCAATGCGGGCCTCAATCCCAGGACCCTGAGATCATGACCTGAGCCGAAGGCAGAGGCTTTAACCCACTGAGCAACCCAGGCGCCCGGCTGAACCCATCCTAATGTTTAATCCCAATGGATTATACTACCCGGCTCAAGCACAGGTCACAGTGCCTCATTCTGGGGGCTGAGCACACCCAGACCACAGGAACTGAGACAAGGAGAGCTGTATATCCTCTAAAGGAAAACAGGACCTGGGGCGCCTGGGTGTTCAGTCCTGTTTTCATCTAGAGGATATACAACTCGTTAAGCGTCTGCCTTTGGCTCAGGTCATGATCCCAGGGTCCTGGGATCGAGCCCCACATCAGGCTCCCCGCTCAGCAGGAGACCTACTTCTCCCTCTCCCACTGCTTCTGTTCTCTTCTCGTGGTGTCTCTCTTTGTCAAATAAAGAAAGAAAGAGAGAAAGAGGAGAGAAGAAAGAAAAGAAAAGATAGAAAGAAAGAAACCAGGGCCTGTGACTGGGGAAAGCAGGAACGGCTGCTGAGAAGGCACACCGCAAACGCCCCCAGAAGCACATCTCTGAGTTTAGATCAGACCCTCTGCCTGCTTTCCAGTGGCAGATCACATAGTACCATGCTGGGAACTGGCTTCTCAGTAGGGTAATTGTATACAACAAGGAAAATAAAAGACAGACACTGGCTTTGGCACCAAAGTGACCTAAGTCAATTCCTGGCTGTGTCATTTGTTGCCTGTGTGACCTTGGGCAAGTTCTTTCTCTAGTGTCACCTTCCTCATCTGTCAATGAGGGTACTATCCACCTAAAGGGTTATTGTGAGGAATTAATGAAGTGAAGCACTTGGTACTTAATAAACGTTGAACTTCATTCAACAGGTAGTTACTGTGTACTCCGCTGGGCGCTCAGCTTAGAGCCCAGAATCAGCTAGACTTCTTCCTTGCCCTCAAGGAGCCCATAGGTGGGATAAATTCTGGCTGCGAGAGAGAAGACAGAAGTGCCAGGGGTGGGGAAGAAGGAACGTGACCCAGCCCAGGAGGAGGATCACAGGCTTCCTTAAGGAAGTAACGTCCGACCTGAATTCCTGAGGATATTAGTCTGGGGCATAAGAGAACAGCTTGTGCCATAGACAAATAAAAGGAGGAAACACAATCTGTTCGAGGAACTGAGCACAGGCAGGGCCGGCCCCAGAGCCGGAGGGGAGGATTGGGGATGACTACTATTTACACCAACTTCTTCCTTATCTCGTTAAGCCCCGGGATCCCTGATCGTGATACTTGATTTTAATCGCTAACAAAACAAAACACCATTGAAATTGCTTATATTTATATTATAAAACATTGTTCCTAAGTTTTCTAATATTGTAATTGTTTTTTCTGAATTCCTACATACTTCAGACTTGAATAGCAAGTGAAGCACACATTGCGTTAATAGTTCCTTTTGTACTCTCGACCCTTAACAGAAGACTTTCCCTTCTGTATTGCTTTAGAACATGCAGAACTTAACACAACTGAAATTCAATTCTTGTTAATCTGTTAAGGCAGTTGAGAGTGGAATGAATCACAGCTGCCTAACGTCAACAAAAGCAAAAAAGAAAACTGTGCAGTCAGCATCACTTTAATGATCTCAATACCTAAAACCAAAAGCATTCGGGCTACATTAAAGAATCATCAGAATTCGCCGACCCATGAAACCACCGGAATCAAGAACAGAGGTCATGTTCATTGAGGGCACCAGAAATGAACGCAGAGTGGGCAATGTTCCCAATTTCTAATCAACAAACATAAAACAAAACAAAACAACACAGTAATCTGCCGACCAAAAAAGGTATTATTTTGTTCCTAAAAGAAAATATTTGGGAACCTATAAAGAATTACACAGAAACAAGGAAAATTGCCATTCAGAATTTACCATTCTAAAAGAAAAAATCTCTCACGTCCAACACCCTTCATTCAGGCTGTGTCCTTCTCAATCTTTAAAATGTGTCTGACGCTGGTGGTCAACTTTTCCTTGGAATGATCCTTTTATTCCATGACTCTAATAGCTAACAATATAACTGTCCATTTATTATGTGCCTTCTTTATGCCAGGCACCAACTTTTCACACGATTATTTTTTTTTAGAGGTTTTATTTATTTGAGGGAGAGAGAACAGAGCAAGAGAGAGACAGAGAGAGCATGAGCAGGGGGAAGGGCAGAGGAAGAGGGACAAGTAGGCTCCCTGCTCAGCAGGGGCTCAATCCCAGGACCCGGAGATCATGACCTGAGCCGAAGGCAGACACCTAACTGACTGAGCCACCCAGCGCCCCTACACAATTATTTTCATATAGTACTCATAAGTCTACAAGGCAGAGTAAGTCACCTACAACTGACGAATGAGAAAGCAGACCAGTGGATGTTCTATCACTTGCCCAAAGCCACATGGCAAATGGTCATACCAGTATGCCTACATAGCTTACCTGATTCCAAAAGCCCAGGCCTCCCCAAAATGTTACAGTGCTTCTTGAGGTCTTCTTGAACCCAAGCACCCAAGACTCATTCAGTCTGTGTTCAATCCCTTGAGCCTTGCTTATACTCCTAGGTTGTGAGCCATCACCTATTTGAAAAAGATTCTTAAACTTCACTTCTGTCATTCCTTTGAGACTGAGAATTGAACATGTCAAAAACAAAATTCACTGTGTCCTTCCCTAAATAAGCAACACTTTCCAATTTCGTCAACACCTATAATTATTTCCCAAGGACCAGATAAAGAGATGCCCTTCTAGAAAGCATTTGCTGGCTGTTTCAAGAGCTTCCTCCTAGAGAAGTCTCTTAGCATTCAGTAATACCCGACGGTGTGATTTCACATCACTGATCTCTTCTTCCTTTCTTCTTCATGCCAGACACAGTGCTTGCTAGATAGCAGGTTCTCTAAAACTATTTACCAATTAGTTCATCAAGTCCTGCCTCTTCTATAAACCTCTCAGATGGTCCCTTCCACTGCATTTTCAAGCCGCCATCTTAGTCTGAGAACTGAGCTCTGGATGATCACACACACAGACTAAGTGGGGATGGCTAGAATGACAAACCATTTCCATGGGAACTTGCTAGGTATTGCATGACTCAGGGATATGGCAGAAAAAGTAGCTTTAAGGTGAGGGGAAGATACTACATCTGGATATGGTAGTAGGAAAACACTCCTTTTGCAACGGACTCAGCCTTCTTTGCCTTCTTTCACCCAATTCACCCCACCAACCTAGGATGGAAAAACAGAAGCTCAGCAAATAACTTTCCTGGGGCACAAACAAGTGGTTTTCTAGGAAGGCACGAATGTCTGAGCCAAGTCACAATCTCTAATGCTAGAAAATGCTTCAAACTGGTCTTCATGCCCATAATTTCCAAACATTTTAGCCATTCCCGCAACTCAACATTATTTTTTAAAGATTTTATTTATTTATTTGAGAGAGAGAGAGAGATCACAAGTAGGCAGAGAGGCGGGCAGAGAGAGAGGAGGAAGCAGGCTCCCCGCCAAGCAGGGAGCCTGATGCGGGCCTCGATCCCAGGACCCTGAGATCATGACCTGAGCTGAAGGCAGAGGCTTTAACCCACTGAGCCACCCAGGCACCCTTGCAACTCAACATTATAAAGGAAGCTTCTCAGCGTGAAGTTGAATTGACGTTGCTCAGCAATGCATTTAGGTACACCTGTCAAAAGACATCTCAACACTTCTCCCAGCTTTGTAGGCTGATGGGAAAAGCATGGGGTTTGGGGTCAGAACGTCTGAATCCAAATCTCATCACTGCATCTTACCAATCTTTTGTTCACTTAGTATAAGAAGACACCACCACCTACATCTCCTGGGATTCCTGTGAAGATGAAGGCCATAAATGCAAGAGGTGCTGTGTAAACTATCAAATTGCTGGTCATGTGTGCTGGAGTTTCTTCACGTAGTGCCTTACTTGGGTCAGGGCCCAGCCTCTGTAAGCATTCAAGAGAGGAACAGAATGGAGTTTATCTTGCTGTGTAGGAAGAGAGATTTTACTTCTATGAATGCTGTCCTGGAATTCCAATCAACTGGATTATTATATACCATAATGTTTTCTGGAGACTCAGTACACCTTTTCTATAAGATTTTATTTATTTATTTGAGAGAGAAAGAGAGAGAGTACGCAGGTGTGCAAGTACAAGCGGGGGTGGGGAGAAGGACAGAGGGAGAGAGAAAACCTAAGCAGACTTCCTGCTGAGCACAGAGCCCAACTCGGGGCTCACTTGGGGCTTGATCCCATGACCCTGAAGTCATGACCTGAGCCGAAACCAAGAGTTGGACATCTAATCAACTGTGCCACCCAGAAGCCCCTCTGGAGATTTGGTATACTTTTAAAGAAATCTCCTATTAAAAAAAATAACTTGGCATGGGGGTGCATGGCTGGCTCAGTGGGGTTAAGCATCTGCCTTCGGCTCAGGTCATGATCCCAGCCAGGGTCGTGGGATTGAACCCTACATCGGGCTCCCTGCTCAGCAGAGAGCCCGCTTCTCCCTCTCCCTCTGCCTGCTCCTGATCTGTCAAATAAATAAAATCCTTAAAATTTTTTTCAAGAAATAACTTGGCAAAGCTCTAATGTTGGCATCTAACAATAAAAAGTTGGGCACCTACATGAGATGCTGCAAAGAACTTCCACACAGAGTGCTGGAGATACAGACATCATTCCCCAAATCCCTTCAATCTTGGCTCACATTTTACCTGTCAGGCTAGGCAGGCAGCATTAGGAACTATGAAAGCAGCAGCACTCAGTTCAAATTCTATCTCACCTCTCAGGTTATGGGAACAGATCATTTACTCTAATCCCAGAGGAAGATTTTCTTTTCAATTTTATTGTCCACCAAAGCTTAGGAACAAAGAAATCTAAAAACCTTTTTTTTTTTTTTTGAAAAGCAAACGCTGCAATAGTAAAATACATAATATTTATTTATAAGTATAAATGTTACCATATATCAAATTGCTTACCAATCCATGCAACCTCACCTGCCCAATGTTGAAAGTGGGAGAGAACGTTGGAGAAAGTGGGCACAACTAATAAGTCATTCACTTGGCAGCCCGCAGTTTTGCTCTTGTGCTTTTATTTTCTTCCCTTTGTATTCTGGGAAGGAGGCCTTATGGGACACTGAGTAAAATTATATGAAGAAACATTTGCCTTTTGCTCACACGGCCAGCGCACACCCATACCTGGATGACAGATTAGGTCTGAAAGTGCGAGGATTAGGTAAAAAAAAATAGTGACACCTGGTATCAATTCTTAATTTTTACAGCGTCCTAAGAAACTTCTTGAGAATCTGATGAAAGGTCTAGATCCCTCCCTGGAAAAATGCTCCTACAAATAAACCTACTTTTTTTTTTTAAGATTTTATTTATTTATTTGACACACAGAGAGAGATCAGGTCACAAGTCGGCAGAGAGGTAGGCAGAGAGAGGAGGAAGCAGGCTCCCTGCTGAGCAGAGAGCCCGATGCGGGCCTCGATCCCAGAACCCTGAGATCATGACCTGAGCCCAAAGCAAAGGCTTCAATCCACTGAGCCACCCAGGCGCCCAAAACCTACCATTTCTAGAGGAAAACAGACGTGCCAAGAGCCTGAGTATACGGTCATCGTTTCCAAATTGCCGCATGTGAAAATTCAAACTCTGCAACCCTATTCTTGAAAGAGCCTTTAGCCTTTCACCTCCCCCACTAAACCTATTCTTCAGCTTGGAGACCTACCAACACCACCCTGCCTCAGGCTGTCTGGCTGCGGCCTGCTTCCCTTTTCCACCCAGGCTGGACAGCAGACAACAATCAGTACATCCTCGCACTCCTACTCAGGCCTGCTTCTATTGCCATACAAACCTGCCAATTTCTGACTGAGAGATCTCCTTTACCCCTAATCTGCCGCTTCTTCTATTTTTTTTTTATCCGAGTAAATGGCAAAACTATTTTTGTCACTCTCACTCAAGCTGGAAACCAGGACATCATCCTGGCTCTCTCTCTTCCTCGCCTCCCACAGCCCGTCAGACAGTCCCTTCCTTTCTTCCCCCATCATGTCTGCTCACGTCCCTCCTTACTTGGGTTAACTGGCCTCAGCTTGACCCCTCCAATCCTCCAATATGTCCTCTGTGCTGCTCCCTGGAACCGAAATTTAAAAAATCACTTCCCGCCTCAAATCCTCTGATGGCTTCTCACGGTTTTCAGATGAAACCTCAAAATCCTGAGCCACAAATGCAAGGCTCTTGTGCTCTGGCCCCACTGGCCATTGAGCTCGGTCCTCCACAAGCCACTCCCATCCCTGGCTCTGCACCCTATGCCTTCTGGGCTGTGTGTTCTGGGCCTTTCCACAAGCCATGCCTGCTGCCTCGAATACTCCTTCCCCTCCTCTCTTCACCTCCATGTACTTGTTCTCTAAAATATCCCGTAGGTCACTTTCTCCAAGAAGAACTTCCTTCTTTCTCCAGGTTGATTTTCAGGCCCTTCAGCCAAGTCCAGGCCTCGTCCTCCCACCCCCACAATGTGCTGCCGTGCGGCAGTACTCATGTGTCCCCCCAGCCGGACTCGAAGCTTCTTGGGGACAGAGAGCTGGTCCTAACTCAGCTTTCTATCAGCAGCGCTCAATCTCTGTGAGACGCCCGAACAGTTCTAGCCATTTGGCCCCTGTGCTGACGCTGTCAGGAGAGTATAAAGCCTGAGTTAGATTTTTCAGGGCTGCTCGGAAACCTCGGCTGCCACAGAGGCCAAATCTGGACTATGCTCATTTCCATGCATCTCCTCTCAGCAGATGACTTCACTACAGCAGAAGGAAAAACAAAAAAGAGAGCCACCGAGTGAGTCTGGAAATTTAAGAACCTCACAGATGCCCCCTGCCCCCCCAACCAGAGCTGCAAGGTCAGCCCTGGGCTCTGGATTCATCTCTTTCAGGTCTTTTCTCTGCCAAGTCATACTCCTTTTGCATCTTCACTCTTC
Organism: Ailurus styani; assembly: GCA_002007465.1. NCBI lineage: Eukaryota > Metazoa > Chordata > Mammalia > Carnivora > Ailuridae > Ailurus > Ailurus styani. The sequence continues at coordinate 2,743,863 of LNAC01000053.1, forward strand.
CCTGTGTTCAAATACCCTAAAATCCACACCACCTTCCTCCAGTAAAAACAAAACACCAAAAAACAAAAACAAAAAACCCAAAAACTTAAAAAAAAAAACCACTTAACTTTGCTTTCCCCTGATATTGCTATGCTCTTTTCCTCCCTCACGATCAAATCTCTCGAAAATATCAAATCCAGTTTTTTTCCCCCCACTTCCCACTCACTCTTCAATCCATTATCATTGGGTTTCTGGCCCTATCTGAAACCATTCTCCACAAAGTCATTACTGTTTTCCAAATATAAAGGCTTCGTCCTCTGTAGGAGCTCTGTAACACTAGATTCTGACTTCCCTTCTTGAGATCTTCCTCCTTTCTCCTGTGAGTCTTCTTGACCCTCGGGCTGCTCCACCTCAAGCTCCTTTGCTGCCCTCGACTTCCCAGGATTCCGCTCTCAGTCCTCTCCATTCCTGCAGGTTTCCCTTTGTGGAGTTCCACAGAGTTGTCATGCCCAAGGCCCCATCACCACCCTCTCCTGGCCTTTGGGGCAGACCGGCGGCGCAGCATGCCAGGCACACGTCAGCCATATTAGTTTGCTTTGCTGCCACAACAAATTTCCACAGACTTAGTGGTTTAAAACAATACAAGTGTATTATCTTACAGTTCTGGAGGACAGAAGTCCAAAATGGGTCTCACTGGGCTAAAATCAAGGTGTTGGCAGGGTTGTTTTCTCTGGTGGCCCTAGGGAGGATCTGTTCTCTTGCCGTCTCCAGCTTCTAGAGGCCACGCTATTTCCTTGCCACGTGGGCCCTTCCACCATCTTCAAATCTCTCTCTGAAACTGACTTTCTTGCCTCCCAGTTTCACTTATAAGGGCCCTTGTGATTACATCGGCCACACCCAGATAGTCCAGAATAACCTCCCATCCCAAGGTCAGCTGGACAGCAACCTTCATTCCATCTGCAACCTTAATTTCCCTTTGCCACGTAACATAACACATCCAACAGGTTGTGGGGATTAGGATGTGGACATACCTGGGAGTGGGCAAGAGGAGCCATTATTCTACCCACCATGGTAGCTAGACTGGACAAGAAAGAAAAGGCAAGTATGTAAAGGATAGCAGGCACTTCAATGAGGCGCCAGATTGGACTAACATAGAGCCAAGGTGAGAACACTGTGGAATGGCAAAATAGTTGTGGAAGAATTGAATGAGGGATACAAAGGGACAAATTGTCTGTACACTCTAGGTTTCAAAAAGAAAATGAGGCTGCATTTTATAAGACAGTTCATGTTTGTCCCCGACAAAACTCCCCATGCTAAAATGATCATTTCTATTTCTGGAGCCTTCCCATATTAATCCCCTAACTCAGAATCCTTTGATGAGTCTGAGGATATTTTCCAACCTTCCCCAAATTCTTCAGGAACTTTAAAATCAGGAAATCTAACAAATGACTTTTAACATGCACAAATGGCCCTAAACAAGTGAAAATATGTTTGCGCTCACTCACAATACATGAAATGCTAATGAAAACTACTGTGAGATACCATTTCTCACCTATCTGCAAAGACTTCAAAAGTCTGACCACACATTCAGTTGAGCAGGCCATGGAGAGAGAGACATTTCCATATATTGCTGATGGGAATGCAACCTTGTACAGCTCTTGTGGAATTTGGCAATATCTAACAAAAGTTAGATAAAAAAAAAAGATAACAAAAATATACCTGCATGTACCTTTTGGCTCAGCAATCCCACCTCTAGAAATTCATCCTGAGGATACACTTCCAACAATATGAAAACACAGACGCACAAGATAATTCTTATAGATAATAATTATAGCATTGCTTGTAATGTTCCCAAACTAGGTGCTCATACATATGAATGCTTGAATAAACTACAGCTTCTGCATAGTGGAGTCCTACACACCTGTAAGGTAGGAAAACACAGAAGCTCTATGAAGTGATAGGGTGTGATTTCATGGCGCTATTGCTAAGTAAACAAGAGCTATGTTAGGTAAAACTATAGGTCCCTTCTCCATAAAAAAGAAGGGTAGAGGGGTGCCTGGGTGGCTCAGTGGGTTAAAGCCTCTGCCTTCAGCTCAGGTCATGATCTCAGGGTCTTGGGATAGAACCCCGAGTCTGGCGGCCTGCTCAGCAGGAAGCCTGCTTCCTCCTCTCTCTCTGCCTGCCTCTCTGCCTACTTGTGATCTCTCTCTGTGAAATAAATAAAATCTTAAAAAAAAGAAAGGTAAATAGGAAAACACATTTGTACGTGCTTATTTTTTTTTTAAGATTTTATTTATTTGACAGAGAGAGAGAGAGAGATCACAAGTAGGCAGAGAGGCATGCAGAGAGAGAGGAGGAAGCAGACTCCCGGCTGAGCAGAGAGCCTGAAGAGGGGCTCGATCCCAGGACCCTGAGATCATGACCTGAGCCGAAGGCAGAGGCTTTAACCCACTGAGCCACCCAGGCGCCCCTGTACATGTTTATTTTTGCAAAAAGAAGCTTAAGAATAAACGAGAAAAATTAAAAAAATAACTTTAACATATAATTCACATATCATAAAATTTAGCTGAAGTATACAATTAAGTGGGCTTTTTAAAAAGATTTTTAAATCTATTTGAGAGAGCGAGAGAGCATGAGCAGTGGGAGGGCAAAGGGAGAGAATCCTCAAGCAGACTCCCCACTGAGTGCAGAGCCCAAGGCAGGGCCTGATCCCAGGACCCTGAGATCATGACGTGAGCAGAAGGCAGACACATAACTGACTGAGCCACCTGGCCGCCCCTAGTGGTCTTTATTATATTCAGAGTTGTGCAACTATCATCACAATCTATTTATTTTTAAATATTTATTTGAGAGAGAGACTGCAAGCACACACAAGCAGGGGGGNCTTTATTATATTCAGAGTTGTGCAACTATCATCACAATCTATTTATTTTTAAATATTTATTTATTTGAGAGAGAGACTGCAAGCACACACAAGCAGGGGGGGGAGCAGAGGGAGAGGGAGAAGCCGGCTCCCTGCCAACCAGAGAGCCCAATGCAGGGCTGGAGCCCAGGAACGCAGGGCTGGGGTGGGGGGAGGCCTGGAGCCCAGAATCCTGGAATGACCTGAGCCCAAGGCAGATGCTTAACTGACTGAGCCACCCAGGTGCCCCCATCACCACCTATATAATTTTTTTTCCAAAAACACCTGCAAAGACTCTGTAATCATGAGCAGTCATTTCCTATTTTCTCCCCATTGTCTCAGAGCCCTAGGCAACCACTAATCTATTTCTTTTTCTATAGATTTGCCTATTCTGGACACTTCATATAAATGGAATCACACAGCACATGGTCTTTTGTGACAGGCTTCTTTCACTTAGCATGTTTTCGAGATTCATCTATCGTGTAGCACAAATCAGTACTTCATTTCTTTTATGCCCAAATAATATTCCATTGTATGGATATATCACATTTTANTCACTTAGCATGTTTTCGAGATTCATCTATCGTGTAGCACAAATCAGTACTTCATTTCTTTTTATGCCCAAATAATATTCCATTGTATGGATATATCATATTTTAATTTTTTTTTTTTTTAAGATTTTATTTCTTTATTTGACACAGAGAGAGAGAGATCACAAGTAGGCAGAGAGAGAGGAGGAAGCAGGCTCCCTGCCGAGCAGAGAGCCCGATATGGGCCTCGATCCCAGGACCCTGAGATCATGACCTGAGCCGAAAGCAGAGGCTTTAACCCACTGAGCCACCCAGGCGCCCGATATATCACATTTTATTTCTCCATCAAATGATGGATGTTTGGGTTCTTTCCATTTATTGGCTACTGAGAATTACGATGCTATGGATATTTGCACACAAGTTTTGTGCAGAAATATGTTTTCATTCCAAGTGATTTTTGAACACCGTATTTTAACTATTTTTCCTCTGACAAAAAAGAACTATAAAAATACTTAATAGGCTTGTTTTCCACAGAAGTATGGGACAGAAACTCTGAAATGAATTTTTGTGTACTCTAAAAGTAAGCAAGTAAGTAAATATCCTGAAGATAGAGGGAGCCAGGTCTCCCAGAGAGAAAGGACTCACAAATATGAAAAGGGGAAGACTAGAAAGAACCCTGTGGAACTGGGTTGAACTTGGAGATGTTACTACCCATTAATGATTTTAATATAGATACATAGGACTAGAAATAGACACAGATATAAATCCTAATTCTGTGTGCTGAGAGGGCCTAGAAGTAATGACACTCCAGTAACAAGGAACACCATGGATGACCAGAACTGGGTTTCTAAATACCATTCTCCACTAAAATGGATCAGGGCTCCATAAAGAAATGGCTGATCTCAGGGCTGAGAGAGAAAAAGTACAAATTTAGCCTGGAACATTTTGTAATACCAGAATATAAAGAAGAATGTTGAAAAATGATAGGGTCATGTCAATAGGACATAGAAGCCAGCTTAAAGGGGCTCCTACTAGCCAAATCTGGGACAATTTGACCATCAAAATAAATAATGATAGAAATGGATTATAAGCCAGTGAGTGAAGTAGACATTCAGGAGTCCAAACTGATATAAATGAATTAAATAGGAACGAAGAAAAAAAAAATAAAATAAATGCAGGGGAGGGGTGAGCACCTGGGTGCTCAATCAGTTAAACTTTTTTTAAGATTTTTAAAATTTGACAGAGAGAGACTCATTGAGAGAGGGAACACAAGCAGGGGGAGTGGGAGAGGGAGATGCAGCCCTCCCCCTGAGCAGGGAGCCCGATGTGGGGGCTGGATCCCAGGGTCCCCAAGCCAAAGGCAGCCACTTAATAACTGAGCCACTCAGGCGCTGCAAGCATCTGACTCTTGATTTCAGCTCAGATCTTGGTTTCGGGGTTGTGGGACTGGGTCCTGCATCAGGCTCTGTGCTCAGTGGGGAGCCTGCTTGGGATTCTCTCTCTCCCTCTGCTCCCCACCCCCCTCAGCATGTGCACACGTGCATGTTCTCTCTCTAATAAATAAATCTTTTTTAAAATTTTAAAAAATAGGGCGCCTGGGTGGCTCAGTGGGTTAAAGCCTCTGCTTTCGGCTCAGGTCATGATCTCAGGGTCCTGGGATCGAGGCCCGCATCGGGCTCTCTGCTCAGCAGGGAGCCTGCTTCCCCCTCTCTCTCTGCCTGCCTCTCTGCCTCCTTGTGATTTCTCTCCCTCTGTGAAATAAATAAATAAAATCTTTAAAAATAAATAAATAAATAAAATAAAATTTTAAAAAATAAAGGGAAAGCAATTCCTTCTATTAGAATGCCAGCTGAAAATTATAAAAAGAATGATGACTTAGAAAATTACCATCTGGCAAACATAATACTAATTGATTCGGGCAAGGATCATCAATGGATGCTGAAATTAACGGGTAAAATGTTGATAAATAACAGTATATTTCTATGATACTAAAGTATCTCCTCACAAAATACTTATTTAGTATAAAGGGAAAAAATGGTAACTTCACAGCAGAAAAATTGTCAGACACCACCTTAATCCAAGTGATCAAAGTCGTGGTGTGCCAGAGTCAACTCACACCAACGCAGGTGTGGCACATCTCTTCCCAATTTTGCGTTTAGTGATGACAAAACAGTAGCTTGAAATTAGCTATCGTGGGAGTATTTACACCATGGAAATTGGCAAATATTACAAATCAGGGCCCTTTTTCCTCAGCTGTTAGTCACTTATCGGAATAGTGGATCAAAGTTACTACCACCAGACAAAGTAACTTATGTGCCTCGGATACTGGGCACCGAGAAGGACACAACATCACCTTTGTGATATTCTGCCAAAAATGTCTAACTTCAACCTAATGATGCGAAAGTATGAGAAAAAATGAAATTGAGAAACATGCTACAAAATAACTGGCCCCCATTAGCCAAATACCAGGGTCATGAGACAAAAGAAGATTTTGAGGATTAACACTATATGTCAACTTGACTGGGCTAAGGGATGCCCAGATAGCTGGTAAAACATGTTTCTGGGTGTGGCCATGAGGGTATTTCCCCCCAGAGATTAGCAGCTGAATTGGTAGACTGAATAAAGAGCACCCTCACCAACGCAGCTGAGCATCATCAAATCAGCTGAGGGCCTGAACAGAACAAAAAGGCAGAGGAAAGGTGAATTTGCTCCCTGCCTGAGCTGGGACATCTGTCTTCTCCCGACCTCAGACATCAGTGCTCTTGGTTCTCAGGCCTTTGGACTTGAACAGGGACTTACACCATTGCCAGCTTGCAGATGGCAGATGATGAGACTTCTCAGCCCCCACAAACACGAGCCAATTCCTACAATAAAGCTCCTCATCTATAAATATATATACACACGAATACAGGCCTATGGAGATATGCAAGCTCAAACATACATGTGTGTGTGTATATGTATGCATATATATCTCCTATTGGTTCCGTTTCTCTAGAGTATCTTGACTAATACCATGACTAAGGAAACGTTTCAGGTTAGAGGAAAATAGCCTTGACACCCAAACACAGTATGTATTCCTGACTGAATCTTAGACTAGGAAAAAAAATCGTCATAAAGGTCGTCATTGGGACCTTAACTGGTGAGATACCAATAAAACCTTTTGCTTCTAGTATTGCAGCCATACTAATACTCTGATTTTGACCATGTACTCTGGCTACAGAAAAGAATGCCCCACATGCCTACAAAAGTTTTTAGGGGTTAGGGCGCATCAATATGCCACTTGCTCTCAGGGGGTTCTCAGGAAGAGAGGGATTTTTCTTGAGAAAAATGATAACGCAAATGTGGCTAAATGTTAACAGAAGAGAGTCTGGGGGTCAGACATGCGGTTCTGTGTTGTATCCTGGGAACTCCTCTGTAAATGTGAACTTATTTAAAAAACTAAAGTTATAAGGAAAAAACCATGAACGATACCTGGTCCCCTGCGCTCATCTTTGCGGCTGCAGTCGGAAAGAGGTGGCGAGCCGGGACTCCGCCGAGGCCTCAAGCGCGGGAAGGCTGCGGGGTACGACCGAAGCCAAAGCAGCGTCCACCGCCAGCACCCGAGGCTCGTGCCCCCCGGCGCAGGCGCAGGGCAGCGGCTTGGTCTCACCTTCCTGCGCCCGCCCACCTGCCCCGCCCTCGGATTGGCCAAGGGCGTAGTGACGTCACGTGCTTCACAGCTGGGCGCTCGTGCAGCTTGAAGCGCTGCAGCGGTCACAGGTGTGAGGGCCTGGCCTCCAGGTGGACAGGCCCGTGGCCCCTCCCCCTGGGATCCAGGCCCCCGTGGGTGCTCCTCTAGCGAGTGCATATTCTTTAAAGACCCTTGGTCTCAGATGGCTAATAATGCCCACTGCCACCCAAGCCCAGTATTGTAACAGTGGGCCCACTTTCCTCTTGATTGGGGGTCCTGGAATCAGGGAGTGGGACTCGCAGTCACAGAGGGAAGTCGGGAGCTCCCTGTGAAGGCGGAATAAAAGTATGTTCTTGGAAGACTGTTTCCTTAATTTGAAAATCTAGTGTTTGTGGTCCAGGTGCTGTTACTAGTGCGTTTCGGAGCAGCAGGGGCTGTGGAAATCTCAGCCAGTACCAGCTGGCCACGCCCCCCCGGGGGCGGAGGAGGCTTGTTTCTGAGCTTTCCCATTGTCAGTAGCAAATTGCACATGAATGTGTCCTGGCCTTACAAAGCCTCTTTTGGTCCACCGCTTCCCACTGAAGGAACACCAGGAGACAGACAGCAGGTGGTGGGGTACGCCAAAGGTATGGTTCTTCTGCCACTTACCAGGTTACATTTTCTGATGAAAGCTCATTCATAGGATGAAGCAACCATATTTGAATTTTTAGGTGAAAATGGTGGGGGTTGCATGGATAACAGACTGAGGTGCTTGCTAAACCATGGTGATTGTGATTATAGTTGCTCTTGTGAGTTTCCTCATTCCTGTGTAGACAAGGAAGATAATTTCCATTGTGTAGCATACCACCTGGCACATGGTAGGCGCTTGGTAAATATCTCAATGACTTTAGAATGCCCTGCACATTCTGAAGAATCGCAGTGATCATTCTCCCATCACCTGTAAATTTGGAAGTAATGTTGCCTATGTTGGCACTGCCATTGTTCTTTAAAATGATATTTTGTAAACGTATTCTCTTACTGTTTGTGGAAGAAGTTCTGAGGTTCCCAATGATGTCAGATGCTGAGCAGTGAAAGGAGACTGAATAACCCAATTATGATCTGTCTTTACTCTGTATTCATGGAATTTGATTATCATCACCTCTCTTTACTTTTACCCCTTCCCCCAAACAAAACAAAATTTCATTCCATAATGAAAAGGGTGAAAGAAACATGACTGTTTAATTGAGCAGACAGGCAGATCAAGCAAATTGAAGACAGACGAACACACAATCAACAATATATTGGGAGAGGATAATGGATTTTTAATGATTCGCAGCAACCACATTTATCCCCTCCTGTTACTAGAGAGAAAAATGTCTTCAGATAAGCAGTGGTCAGCAGATGAGGAAGAAGGCCAACTGTCCCGACTGATCAGGAAATCTAGGGACTCCCCCTTTGTCCCCATAGGTAAGTACAAGCCTTGACTGGACACTAGAGAACTGTTTGTAATAACAATGCATTACCCAGTATCTTTGAGGAATAAAATGTTTTATATCACTGAATTTTTTCAGGTAATTTTATTTCTTTAACTCCCCTTCATTAGAGGTCTATCTCAAATTACTAATTCCTAGTCACTCTAACTGGACTAGATTGAATGCGCTTTAACACTTCTGTGATGACTCAAGATCATCATCAAGTTTATTACATTGAAAGTCTGTTTGTGACTGAGATATATAGATCTCTTTATCCTCTTAACTCCAACCTTTAAGTTCTTGTGTCTGATGTTTACAGATTTTTCTCTTTCTTCCATTAATGTTGAATACAATAAAAAACTTCTGCCTCTAGTATTCTGTGGCACCAGAAGCTAGATACATAAGTTTAAAGGAATTGTGAGTCAATTCAAAGTGAGGAAGCTCTGAATGAAAGCCTAGGCTACCTACCTGTCTGTACACTTGAGAGCATGAACTTTGTGATGTTCATGTTCGATGGCCCTTTGTGCTGGTTTCCTGATGTGTTCCAGATATTGAGGTTGATGGTTAAGTAAACTCTAGATTAAAGAAGTGTTACTATAATTAGACCTGGAGTCTTAGCCTCTTTATCCTTTCCAAACACAGACTTAGTATGTTTACATTTAGAACAAATGCTATATGTATCTCAAAAAAAAAAAAAAAAACCCCACAAAATCTAAGCACCAATATTATGTTTTAAAACCTAAGATTTCTTTTTTCTTTTGGATGTTTAAGCTAATCTAAGCATTATTATATACTGCAGCCTTGACTCTTTCCTGGTGTTCATATGGTCTGGAAACTATTAAAATAACTTATTTAAATGAGAGTTACATTATGTAAGTTACACTGACATAAGTGCTTAATTCCTTAAAACCTTCCCAATAGGTATGTCGTTAGGTTTTGTCACTGCAAATCTAGCAACTTTGTGTCATTATTTGCATATCAAAAAGAATCAAAATTTTATTTTATAATAATATGCTGTTTAGAAGTTTAATTTGATTAAAATTGATAATAGCACCCATAAAAAGTGGAAGCAAATAATGTTATAGTGATTAACTCATCTTCCTAGCATTTTTAACTAGAAAAACAATTCCTAGAACTTGATGCCACTTGAACAGATCACTATCATGAACAGAGATTAATCACTGTGCCTATCATAAATTAAATTATTTTTCCAGAGACATTTAGGGTGATTAAAGTAGAAAGATAAAAGTGTTTCCAGCTAAATTCAATTATATACAAACTACAGAGACACTATATGGAAAACAGTAAAGGTTCTGACTTTAATCTCCAAAGGAAACAAAACCAATTTAACAAAGAACAGAGCCCTGATTTGATAAGGGAAGAGCATCAAGTTTTTGCTAGTAAAATAAATGGTAAAATCTGAATATATATTGTTGAATAGTTTAGCTATTGTTATTTTAACAATATCTATTACATATTTCCTGCTGCAGGGCAGTGTTCTGTGCAGAAAATTTATAAAACATTTTTATTTATTAAACAACTTCCATCATTACAATCTATTTATATTGTTTAAAACTGTTTTATGATCACTGTTAAGGTCTGTGCATACATTATATATATACTGAAACTCTGCGTTGATAATTTGTTTTTGCTCCTTTCACTTAACATTTTCATACATTCTGTGTATTAGCATAGCACTTCCTATACTTAAAATTTTTTTCACAGCTATGGTAGCCTTTCCTCTGTTTGGGCCATTTCAGTTTGCTGTTGTTCAGTTTTTGTTGTTGTCCAATTTTTCCTCACACATAGTGTAGCCATAAACATCTTTGTGTCAACTTCTCGATGTTTCTTTTGCTTATTTCCCTGGAATATGAATTTCCAGGGCAGGAAGCACATTCGGTTTAATACCACTTATTATATATTGCCAGAGTTCTTAAGATTTGGCTAAACTTATAGAGCTTTCAGCATTGTACCTGTTTGTCAATGTGCCTATTACTGTTTTATTATTATTTGTTTTTTGCTGTTTTTGCTTGTCGCTTTAATTTTTATTTCATTTGCTAATCAACCTATAAAATATACATGTAGATGCAATTAGTATCTTACTTCCATCTATTAAATTCTGAAAGAATATATCCTCACCCACCCATGGAGACACACATGTGCCAACATAACTAATCAAAACTTGCTATCCTACATAAATATCAATTGTGTGTCTATATATTAACAACAAACATATGGAAACTGAAATTAAAAACATAACACTATTCACAATTACTCCAAAGAAAATGAAATGCTTAGATATATGCTTAACAAAACATGTATACAATCTGTACGCTGAAAATTACAAAATGTTAATGAAAGAAATGAGAAAGGACTTATAAATGTGAAGACTACATGTAGTATTGTGTGTCCATGGATTGCAAGACTAAATATATAGTAAAGAAGAATATAAATACAAAGATTATATGTGAGTTCTCCCCAAATTGATCTACAGGTTTCGTGTGATACCTATCAAAATCCCAGCAAGGTTTTTTGTAGATAAGACAAGCTTATTCTAAAATTTATATGTGAAGGCAGAAGTCCTAGAATGGCTAAAACAATCTTTAAAAAAAAAAAGGGTAACGTGGGAGAAATCATCGTGCCTGATATTGAGGCATACTAGCTGGCTACAGTAATCAAGACAGTGTGGTGGTGTTGGAGGGATAAATACATAGATCAACAAGATAGAAGAGAGAACCCAAAAAATAGACCCATACTTTTATTATGCAAAGTCTTCTCTATTCTTATGTCAAAAAATGGCATTTTGTCCTCATTTTCTCTAAAGTCTACTTTACCTTCTTTTAGATGTTATAAATATGCTATTCTGTTTTCCTCTAGTTTTTATTGATATTTTTGTTTTGTTTTTATATTTAATTCTAACTCATGCAGAGTTTTTGGTAGGGTCTGCTGTGAGATACAAATTCAAAGTAGTTCTCCATAGCAAAAAAATTGTACTGATGGTATTTATTAAATAACTATTCTTTTACCTGTTATTTGGTCATTTTGATATGTCATGAATTAAGTTCTCACAGTATTTTAAATCTCTTTCTAGAATCTTTCCTATTCAGTTGATCAGTTTTCTGTACGTCTTAGAGCCAATTACATAGGATCTTGGTTGTCACAGCAGTATCTTCACCCCTTGACATTTGTAGGGAATACAGAAATATTTGTGTGTGCCTCTGGAGTTTTCTAGAGCCACAGATCTTTCTGGAGCCACATACTTCTTTTGCAAATATTCATACCTTTTCATCTCATCAAAATTTAAATCTCTCATTTTATAGAAGATCAAAATTTTTATCACTTTACTGGATTTACTCCTTATTTGATAACAAGTAGAGAGCAGTAAAGCCAAACGTTCGAAAGCTATGGATGCTGGGATGTTTGGTTGGTTTGCTCACTGGCTCAGTGACTTGCCCCCAACTAAAAGCCATGTATAATAGGAAATCATGCCTCAGGAACATTAGAAATTACTACACTACAGGATTCAGGTTTTTCTGGGAAGAGTCAAAACTGCAAATGTTGAATCCATGAGTGTTAAAGGTCTATTTTAAAAATTTGGTGGATCAAATCCAGCATGGTTCTTCTTAAAGTATTCTTTGGTATCTGGCCTGCTAATCTTCCAAGTACCGATCCTTTAGACACTCTTCTATTCAGCTCTCTAAATCTTGGGGATTCGAGCCTACTATTTACATAACCTCTACTTTTTTAATTCACAGGAATAGCAGGCTTTATGACTGTGGTATCCTATGGTCTTTACAAGTTAAAGTACAGAAAAGATCAGAAAATGTCCATCCATCTTATTCACATGAGAGTTGCTGCCCAAGGATTTGTTGTAGGAGCCATGACTCTAGGTAACCTGCTTAATTTCTGTCTTGTGTTCAGCTGTCTTTGAGAATATTTTACTTTATTTTAGAAAATGAATGTTGGGTCAAGGTGATATAATGGAGGAAGAATGGTAAGAAGACAGTGAACTTCACTTGGTTGAAGTTGCTTCCCCATAAGAGGCTTTAATTTCTTGGTGTTTTAAGCAGGGAAAGAAAAAAACCAGTAGGCAAAAGATACAAACTTCCAGTTATAAAATAGGTACGTCCTGGCGAACCTGGGTGCCTCAATCCATTGAGTGTCCTGACTTGATTTCGGCTCAGGTCATGATCTCAGGGTCATGGGATCAAACTCCACATTGGGCTCTGCACTCAGTGGGGAATCAGCTTGTCCCTCACCCTTCCCCCTACTCTCGCATATGCTCTCTTTCTCAAATAAATAAATAAATAAATAAATAAACAAATAAATAAATAAATAAATAAAATCTTAAAAAAAAATAGGGGTTCCTGGGTGGCTCAGTCGGTTAAGTGTCTGCCTTTGGCTCAGGTCATGATCCCAGGATCCTGGGATCAAGCCCTGTATCAGGCTCCCTGCTCAGTGGGGAGCCTGCTTCTCCCTTCCCCTCTGCTCCTACCCCCTATCCAACACCCCCCACTTGTTCTCTCTTTCTATCAAATAAATAAAATCTTTAAAAAAATAAGAAATAAATAAAAATAAAAAATAAAATAAGCCCTGGGGAATGTAAGGTACAACATGGTGACTATAGTTAATAATACTGTTTGGTATATCTGAAAGTTGCTAAGAGAGTAGATCTTCAAACTTCTCATCACAAGAAAAAAATTCTGGGGTGCCTGGGTGGCTCAGTGGGTGAAAGCCTCTGCCTTCGGCTCAGGTCATGATCCCAGGGTCCTGGGATTGAGGCCCGCATCGGGCTCTCTGCTCAGCAGAGAGCCTGCCTCCTCCTCTCTCTCTGCCTGCCTCTCTGCCTACCTGTGATCCTTCTCTCTCTGTCCAAAAAAAAAATTCTGTAACTATGCATGGTTATGGATGTTAACTGACTTACTGTAGTCATCACTACAGTATATGCAAATAATGAATCATGGTTGTATACCTGAAACTAACATAATGTTGTAGGTCAACTATACCTAAAAAATTTTAAAAAGGTAGAGAGCTTAATTTAAAAAAGGTACAGAACCAGGTTATGGGTTCTGTTATCTTGTATAGTGAAAGGAGCAGTGAATGGTTTGTACCCTATGTAACCCAACTAAAGCTGTGGTTCTAGACTCCAGCCTTTATCGCTCACCTAAGTCCTAGTTCCCAGCCTATGTGAACAGTAGATATAATTATTAATGTAGTTTAGCTGGGAAGAGTACATTTTTAGAGCCCACAAGTCTCAACATCTCCTCCTTTTATTCCCAGTCTGAGCAATAGGCAAACCTTTTTAAATTAGTCTATAAATTAAGCAATACTAAACACAGTCAAGGGCGCCTGGGTGGCTCAGTGGCTTAAAGCCACTGCCTTCGGCTCAGGTCATGATCCCAGGGTCCTGGGATCGAGGCCCGCATCGGGCTCTCTGCTCAGCGGGGAGCCTGCTTCCTCCTCTCTCCTCTCTCTCTGCCTGCCTCTTTGCCTACTTGTAATCTCAATCTCTGTGTCAAATGAATAAATAAAATCTTTAAAAAAAATAAATAAATAAACACAGTCAAATCCAAAGAACAGGTTTAAAATTATTTGGTTAATTCCAGTTATATCAACAGCTAAATCCGATAGTTCTCACAAGAAGTTCACTTTGGGACCTAAATTCTCTAACTTTCTTTTCATCTACATTAATGAGAACAAGCCACAATGTTCTTAGTTCTCCTTCATGCTGTGCAGAGTAGCGTCAGCCTAAGAAAAGGTCTAGGATTATGGAATGATGGGTGCGGGGCTTACGTATAGGGAGTTATACGGTAGTTACCTTATTCTGTCATATGCAGGTGTTGAACAAAATACGAGAAGCTTCACTACAGAGTTATTGTGCTCATTTTTATCATTTAGCAAATAGCTATTGAGCAGCACTTGGTATGTGCAAGGCCCTATGGCAGTCTAGAGATACAGGGATAAGACCAAGAACAGAAGACAACAGTATAAAATCATAGATACTATGAGAGATAGCACAGGTTGCTCTAGAAGCATAAGCATAGAGGAGGGGCCTTGAACTCGTGCTGAGAATCCACGGGAGGCTTCTCTCAGGATGTAAACTATATGAGCCAAGCACGTGGAGGAATTATCTGGGCAGAGAAGGAGACCAAGATTCGAGACAGAGGAAAAAACAAAGGCACAGAAGCATGATACCTTCGTGGAACTCAACGCACCTCGGTATGGTAAGTGAATCAGTCAGTGTTTGATGAGAGAAGCAGAGCTAATAGTAGCAATATATAATAAGACATTTATTATAGGCATTTGGCATTACGTGATTGTGAGGCTCTTGCATATGTATCAGCAGCTGGGACCCGAAGTGGGCAGGGCAAGTACACAGAATGATAAAGAAATGTAAAGTGAGAGAAGCAAAGAAGTCTGGAACTTGCAAGGATGAGCTGGGAACACACGGGAACCGTTGTGGATTTTTCACCATCTCTAACCCTCTAAATTCAATGCCAGGAGTGACAGAGGATGAAATGATGCCCTTCATCTGGGAGCTAAACAGGGACCTGGCCAAGGAGTCAGAAAAGGTGAAGGAGCAAATTCAGCAGAAGCCACAGTAGCTGTACTCCTAGTTGTCGCCCCATGCCAACAAAGGGGACCAGCAGATAAGCAGAAATATGCTGCAACAGTGCCCTCCAAGCATTAAATGAATTTGGCTGCTGCTTCACTTCTGCCTTCTAAATCTCATGCGGAATGTCCATCCTGCAATGACTCAAAGAATAAAAGGAAAGGAATTCTGGAAAATGTAGTTATCATTTAGCTAAGGTGACACAATACAAATTCACCATTGTCCGCCCCTTGTCAACCTAGCATCCATATACGCCTCTTTTATTCCACTTAACTTTGAAATAAAGACAATGGCAAAATCAACCATTCGATGTATAACCAAAAACATGCTAATGCTCTCCCACAAGAGAATACAAAATCTCTTTATCCATCTTTGAGTGGTGTGGATTTGTCTTTGAGCAGAGTCACACTTCCCTTTGATATCCTGTAAGCTAAATCCTGAAATATAAGGATAATTATTATTAGCACTTCTTACATTAGATGGTAGGTAAATGGAAGTGGCAAATAAGAAAAAAATGGTTATTTTAAACACAAATGTATTCAAATCAAAAGAAGGAAGAAATCTTCATAGCTATAGACTTTGTTTCTACAACTGGTCAGATGGTCATGGCTGGTGTTATAACCATGTTCTAGCTGTTTTGTACTCCCTTTGCCTTCAGTAAGCACCTTGGCTATTCAAGGTTACTTGACTGATATGGTGACGCATACCTTCATTCCTAAATGGTCTGGGTCATTAGCCATCCTGGTTGCATTGACCACAAGATACAGGAGTACTAAAAAATGCCCCAGAAGACGTGCATTCCAGACACACACCTCCTTACCCTACCTTTGTATTTATAGTACTAACCTAATTTCCCCTTGATAGATCAGATCGAGGTAATGCACTAACACGATGTCCTGTGGAATGGACAGATGATCGAGATCCTTGCAGACTTGATTATGGCGTAGGCTGGAGACTTCAGGCAGTCTTGAGACTGAATAGTGAAAGTATACTCTTGGCCGAACCGGGTGAAAGCACACTGCTTCTGATAGTCTTTATTAAAAGGTATACAGGAAAAAAACAATCAACCAGATTAATAGCTGCAAACCAAATAGCAAATATGTTTGTACCACTATGCTCTAGCAATGAAACCACACCTGTACTGCAGCTGCAGTCAGAGTGATCACCTGATGAAGTTTATAGAAATCCATTCTCATTCTCCAAGATCTACCTGTCTTCTGGCGAAAGAGGCAAACTGAATGAGTATGTGGTAGGAATCACCACCTTAGCATCTTTAAAGTCCCTGATGATGGCACTAATCTCTATAGTCCATCTGGGAATGAAGTATTGCTTTGGTTTACTCTGTTGGTAGATAAAGGCAAGTAGAATGGCTTACGGTTGGCTTTTCTGACCATAATAACCCTTACACCACAGGCCAGGGAACCGAGGTGAGGATTCTGACAGTTGCTGGGTTTGTCCATTCCAATTACACATTCCAGAACTGGGGAAATAATTCAGGAACCCACCAGGCCAACTGACCACCTGACCTCCAGAAACTTCTAGCTTGACTGGTAGACCACCAGTCTAATAACTAATTCTCAAGGCATCAGTATCAATTCAGAACCAATATTTAATAATCTCCCACAAATGGGATTATCTGCCCTTCCTCATGCACAGGCACCTTGGTGAACGGTCACAGAAACCTTTAGGAAAGGCTAGACGGAGTATTTATATTTTTGGCTGCATAATAGGGTCTTTTCTTAAGGAGATCTGACCTCTTTATTCGAGGGACTCTGGGTCTGTGAAGTGACTCAATCTGGGAACTGGTCAGGGGGCCATGGCTGTCTATGGTGATGATTCAAGTGAAACTTCTATTCACCAAACTTAGAACTTCTCTGCTTACACGCTGCCCACCACTCCCATGTCTAGGGACACCATAATCAATTAGCCAATGCCAAAGAACTCTGTGGTTTAGACTATGCTGATTACTATTTGGTCTTTGCTGCCCATTACAGTAATCACGCTTTCCTTGTCTTTGTCGATTAAATGATGCCACTTGAGCCCTGCCACTCAGGATCCCATCACCTCCACTGAATTTAGGGAGCCTAGTAATTCCCACTGTCATTTCTGGCTTACAGAAGAGAGTCACCACAGAACTCTCCAAGGATGCCAGGGGCTCCTTCACAAATGTATTTCCCACAGCCTTGGTGAAGGAAATAGATCTATTTAGGGGGTGAGGGAGCAGGATAAGTCCACTTTAACATTCCAATCTCCCTAAGCCTTTGGATACCTTCCTTAGTGGAGGGGTTTCTCGATCTCAGCACTACTGACATTTTGACTGAATATTCTTTGCTGTGGGGGGCTGTCTTGTGCATTACAGGATGTTTAGCAGCATTCCCAGCATCTACCAGGCAAACAGCACCCACCCACCTCCAGTGTGACACCCAAAATGCCTCCAGACATTGCCAGATTTCCCTGGGGAACAAAACTGCACCCGTAAAGAAGAATGACCGCCAATACAGAGTCCCTGCTGTACCCTGGACATAAACCAAGAAAGCTCTGCATTCCAACTTCATTTAGTGGCAATTACCTTTCAGTCCAACTTTTAGTCATTCGCAGGAAGGAGTGCAAAGGAGTCTCAGTCAGATACAGGGGTTCAAGGACCCTGTTTCATGGAAACCTGCCCATAGGTCCCCATCCTAATTTTCAGGATCCTCCTCTTTCCAAAGCAATGCCCTAACTTTGACATAAGAGACTCTGTGAGGTTGGGAATTTTATTATTGTTGTGATTAGTCACCAACAGGATTAGCTCCCGTGTATGTTTTTCAAAAATATCAGCCTCGTAGCTATGGGAGCTGAGTTTCTTTCTGGAAAGTCATAAGGCTTTCAGGTCCCTCAAAGGACGTGGATTAAGGAATTAAAAGCCCTGAGTCCATCATTTTGTGTTCCCAAGTTCTCTAGCACACTTAGAAGAATCCAGACTAATCACTCTCCTTATCTCCACTAAATGCTCTATGACAGTAGATACCTGATCATCCAAAGCCTGTTTTCTATAGGCACCTGATTAAGGTTATCTATACAATCTTTTTTTTTTTTAAAGATTTTATTTATTCTTTTGACACAGAGAGAGAGATTACAAGTAGGCAGAGAGGCAGGCAGAGAAAGAGGAGAGAGGAGGAAGCAGGCTCCCCGCTGAGCAGAGAGCCCGATGCGGGCCTCGATCCCAGGACCCTGGGATCATGACCTGAGCCAAAGGCAGCGGCTTTAACCCACTGAGCCACCCAGGCGCCCAAGGTTATCTATACAATCTTAAAAGATGTTTTACTACTGCATGCCATAGACTGCTAGCATCCTCTTTACTACTGGAAAAAAAAAAAAGGCCATTAATATCTTTAAATCTAATCAGATCAGAGAACCAATTCCAGATGACCCAGAACCAATTCAGAGAACCTACCCTCATAGTTATGTTCCTCTGGAAGCTTCTGATAATCAAAATCTGTATCAGTCAGGGTTCAAACAGAGAAGCAAAGCTACCAGTAGCGATATATAAAAAGGGATTTATCATAGAAGTAAGACCCTAACCAATTTTGAGAGCTGGTTAAACAGTCCCTGTTAGACTGTTGCTTATGTTTCTAAGGCTGGGGCCTAAAGTTGACAAGGCAGCAGTTGGGAAGGAAAAATAAACTGGAATCTTCAAGGAAGAGCTGGAACCCACAAAGAGAAACTTAGGTCAGTCTCTTAACTGACTCCAACTTTGATGATAGTGTGACCTGTAGGAGAAGCTGGACCCTCTATCATGGAGCTCATCCACCCGCCTAGGAGCCAAAGAAGCTACAGGAAGAGATTCAGAAGGAGCTGGAAGGATCTGTGAGTCTAACTGCTGCCCAACAATGGCAAGGTGAGCCAGCGGGTGACCAGCAACATACACAAGCTGTAACAGCACCTGGCACCCTGCACCAAGCCTTCCAAGGGTAAAAAGAATACAGCAGCTGCGGCTTCAACTTTCACCTTCAAATCTCAAACAAAATGTCTCTTATGAGCCAAGCAACCCAGAAATAGGCAGGGACAGGAATTCTGCAAAAAACAGTTGCAGCACAGCAAAACGGATAGAAAACAAATCCCCAAAAGATGAATATAGTTGCAAGCTGAGGCATTAACGAGAGGACACGAGTCAGTGGAAGGTTTAAATGGGGGGGGGGGTCAGGTAAAGTAGTCAGGATGGCACCTGAGAAAGATGCCCGCTCAAACGCAGGCAATATGAAACCATTTAAACAGTCACATTGAGTAAAAACAGAACAGTGGTTATCTATGGAAAGGAGGAGTTATGGTCGGAGGGGGCTGGGGGCTGGGGGGGCTTCCAGGATGCTTCTTATATTCTATTTCTTGACCCCCAATTCCAGGTAATTCCTTCTAAAAGTGTCTGTTAATCTGGTCGTTTAGACTGTGTCTACCATTTTCCATGCATATTCTATTTCACTATGAGGAAAAGGAAAATGATTAGAGAGGATTTGTAAAGTCGGGGTGAGAACAAAGGCAGAGAAGAAGTCAATTAGATGATGAACTAGGTCTGAATTAAAGCAGGAACAGTGAAAACGGAGAGGAGATGGATTCTAGAAACATTCAGGACTCAGCAACTAAGCGACTGGGAAAAGGAAGGGAGGGAGGGAAGGAGGAGTCAAGGATAATTCCTAGGTTTCTGGTTTGAGCGACCAAACAAAAGGTGTGCCTTCACTAACAGAATGAAGAAGAACAGGTTTGGTGGGAGGGTAAGTGCATACTGGACAAAACAGTAATAGCTAATAGTTAATGAGTGCTTCTGATGTGCAACCATTCTGCTTTCTATATCACTATCTCATTTTATCTTTTTTCATAGGTAAACATTATTATGTTTTTCCTTTCATCCCTGTACAGTTAACACATAGTGTTGTGAGGTGTACATTACAGTGATTTAATCTTAATAAATACCTCCTTCACACTACCTGGTGTACCACAATACCCTTCAGTACCGATGCCAACTACCTGCAGCTCACCTTAGATGCGGCAGGATTACGGACATGGTTCCCAGAGGCTGCTGTTACTGCAGACACCAGCCACTAGGGGGTGCCAGGCCACCTGTGCTTCTGACCAACTGGCTGCAGATTCAGGGGTTCCCAAGACTTTTTTTTTTTTTTTTTTTAAGATTTTATTTATTTATTTCACAGAGGGAGAGAGATCACAAGGAGGCAGAGAGGCAGGCAGAGAGAGAAGGGGAAGCAGGCTCCCTGCTGAGCAGAGAGCCCGATGCGGGCCTCGATCCCAGGACCCTGAGATGATGACCTGAGCCGAAAGCAGAGGCTTTAACCCACTGAGCCACCCAGGCGCCCCCCAAGACTCTCTTTATCCAGGTTTGACATTTCACTAGAACAACTTAGGAACTCAGGAAATCTCTATACCTACTACAGTTTTATTATAAAGTATCTAAATCAAGACCAGGAAAATTGAGACATGGAGTAAGGTCTGGGAGGGTCCCAAACTCAAAGCTTTACACCCTTTCGCTATGGAATCAGGGCATGCCACCCTTCCAGCACATCAATGTGTCCACCAACTGAGAAACTCTACTGAGCTTCAGCATCCAGAGTCTTTATTGTGGCTTCAGTACCTAGGCATGAGACTGAATCACTGGCCCCATGACAGAACTCAATCTCTAGTCCTACTCCCTCCCCTGGAGGTCTAAGAACCCTCTAATCATATGGGTGGTCTTTCTGGCATGACTAGCCATATCCTGAAGTAATCTGGGAGCCCACCATGGGTCACTCCATTAACATAAATTCAGGTATAATCCAAGGGGCCCGTGAGTAACAAAGATACTCCTCTATCTGGGAAATTTTAAAAAAGATTTATTTATTTGACAGAAAGAGAGAGAGAGAGTGCACACACAAGCAGGGGAGATTGGCAGGCAGAGGGAGAGGGAGAAGCAAGCTCCCCACGGAGGAGAGAGCCCGATGCAGAGCTTGAATCCAGGACCCTGGGATCATGACCTGAGCCAAAGGCAAATGCTCAACCAACTGAGCAACCCGCGCCCCTCTCTATCTGGGAAATTCCAAGCATTTTAGAAACTCTATGCCAGGAACTCCAGACAAAAACCGAAGTCTTTATTTATTACTAATCCCATTTCCAGATAAGGAAACTGAGGCTTAGAGAGGAAAAAACTTCTTGCTCATAATCGCATGGGTTATCTACTCCATAGCCTGAACTCTTAATTTTGTATTATACCTACTGAAGTGCCTATGGCAGATGTCTCCAAACTACAGTACTCATACCGTAGGAGATATATAAGGAGATCCATGGGTATGCAGAAAATATTTTTTATCTTAAAAACAAAAAAGCTTTACCATATATAGACTAGCCACAGTACATTTATATTGTTTATAAATAAATGAGCACTTTGAGGGGCATGCTCAACTTATTTATTTATGCACAATTTAAAAGTCCGGCAGCCACCTACCTATGTATGCGGAAACTTCACATATGGTATAATGAATATATGGGTCTCACATTCAGAAGTGAGATCTAACTTGCTTACCAGTGAGGCAATAGGTGTGAATGAGGTGAGAAAAGAGTTGAGATCAGAACTCCAGGAAACACCAACATTTACGAGGTAGGCAAGAGGTAAGAATTATCTGTATCTAATAAGCACAGGGGAAGGAGTTCTGCAATTCTCTCTACATCTGAGAATGTCTCCAGAGATACCACAGTGCATCAAGTAAACATGTTTTTGCCTTGGATTTTATACATCTGTGACAGTTATACTCCTATTGCGTTAGAAAACCGTGCCGACAGCTGCCTCACTTGGCCACAGGGTGCGGATGAGAACTTTACCCATCCTGGGCACCTGGGTAGCTCAGTGGGTTATAAGCCTGNACAGCTGCCTCACTTGGCCACAGGGTGCGGATGAGAACTTTACCCATCCTGGGCACCTGGGTGGCTCAGTGGATTATNCGTCCTGGGATCGAGGCCCGCATCGGGCTCTCTGCTCAGCGGGGAGCCTGCTTCCTCCTCTCCCTGTCTCTCTGCCTGCCTCTCTGCCTACCTGTAATCTCTCTCTCTGTGTCAAATAAATAAATAAAATCTTAAAAAAAAAAAAAGAACTTTACCCATCCTTTATTCTCTGTGATCTCCCTGTAGATACTAACAAACAGCATCAGGAAAAAACAAAAAAAACAAAAAGGCAGAAGGAAAGGAAGTAAAGGATTTAGTTTAGACGGTCTACTAGATAGCTGGTGTCTTGATAACTGATAACGGTCAGGGAGGGAGGTGCGCGGACTCCTTAACTCACTGTGGTAGAACACTTGCTGACATTCCTGCACGTCAGTGAAGCAACTCCATCCCGCAGGCTGTTTCCCTTGACTGCTTACCTTCTGGAAGACCTCTATCAATCTCTCTGCTAAACACAGGACTAATGCACCCACCAGACTGTAACCCTCTAGAAGCAAAAGGGTTCAATCCCTTCACCTTCTTTTCCCTCGAGACACTGAACACAAGTAGCCCCTGAAGAGAGGCATGCTAGGTTGAGATGTCTATTATTTCTATCTTATTATCTAGGCAAATCTCCCCACTCTCCCAACTTTTTCACCAATATTTTAAAATTCAAATTCTAGGGTGGCATAGTGACATTATAAATTTGGACTTAGATTTATATTGATCTTAAAGAGCTCTAACTTTTTTGGGTTGGTTTGTTTGTCTGGAGCCACTTATATGATCCAAGCCAAAAGTTAGTAAGATGGAAGGCATTTTGTTTGTTTTTAAGTTGAGGGATAGTTTTGGAAAAATACAAGCGGAAGAAATTCAGACTTCATTTTCCACAGATACTGTATTGATATATATCTTTTTGTTTCTAGGTGTTCTCTATTCTATGTATAAAGATTACATCAGACCTCGATTCCTCAATATGTCCAAAAAATGAAGCTACATCTAAGACAAGAAGCCTTCTGAAAACTATTCATTATGAAGAATAAATTCTTCATAATATGTAGCAAATTATACTGCAGAAGAATGAGACAGGATTCTCATAGCCTTGTATAGTAAGTCTCAATTGTTTACGAAGTTGATTTCCAAATCAACAATCACAGTCAACTCAAAAATATCCTTGTTGTCTTTCAGAACCTAGGACGTGATTTTCTGACTTTTAGAATTTTTACTTTCTAGTTAGTGGCAGAAAATAATCTATATTATGTCAAACAAATCTGAAAATTAGGAGTTATAGTAGCAGCTATAGGAAAATTATCTATATCCATATTAAATGTAACACTCTATTCATTACTTAATTCTCTCCATGTAGGGCAAGGTAATTAGAGCTTTCATAAATTCCTTTTGAGAACGGGAAACAATTATGAGAGAAGAATGGTCATGCTGTTATTTAAATTTGGCTTACTACTGTGTACCTTACTCTAATCTAAAGACTTTGACTATTTTGGCATAAACATAAATGTTTAACATTTAAATATATCTGTGTATTCATTTTTATATTTCTTGAAACTTTTTCTAGGAGCACAAAGGTAAATTGCTAAAAAAAAAAAAAAAAAAAAAAATCCCTTTCCCCCAGATGGCAATTGTGGGGATGAAAGGAGTTAGTCTAATGCTATTGCTAATCTGGTCTGACACTAGAAAATACAGAAACCAAAGTAGACTTTAAATATTAACTATACATGTGACCTCAGACTCCTCTCTAGCTGCCACACGGTTCTGAAACATTGACTAGACTTTGTTGAAGTCCTGACTGTTGTGATTCAGATTTACTCCCCTAAAACTCCAAGTCTGGAAAAAACAAATGAAAAAAGTATTCACTGAGATAAAATCAGGAATGTACTATACAATGATCTGGGGTGATTATTTCCTTTTCCTTGATGTCTCCTTTAGTGTAGGGTTGATCTGACAGGAAGGTGAAGTCTAGTATTTGGGAAAGGAAAAGATGTAAGAATATCTGAAAATACGTCTGCATTCCAGATACTAACCCATTGTTCTGTGTATTATATACACTTTTCTCTACTGGCACAGGTAGTAATTTTTAAAATTGTCATTTACCTATCAGAGGCTCTTCTGGTGCCACCAACAAGTATACCTATTTTGGTCAACACTGTCTTCTTTGGAAAATAGACAAGGAAAGAATCCAACTACTTTATTCCACTAAATAGTCCAGCAGCTGGATCTAATATGTTCCATGGCGGTCAGGGAAATTGAGAACAGCTGGCATAGAAATGTCATCCTTCAAGTTGATTACACAATGAAAAGATATTTCTAATCAGGCTACTGGAAGGATTCTACTCTCTCAATATATACTCTGCATTAAAAATAGACTTAAGGGGGGCGCCTGGGTGGCTCAGTGGGTTAAAGCCTCTGCTTCTGGCTCGGGTCATGATCCCAGGGTCCTGGGATCGAGGCCCACATCGGGCTCTCTGCTCAGCAGGGAGCCTGCTTCCTCCTCTCCCTGTCTCTCTCTGCCTGCCTCTCTGCCTACTTGTAGTCTCTCTCTCTGTGTCAGATAAATAAATAAAATCTTAAAAAAAAATAAATAAATAAATAAATAAAAATAAAAATAAAAATAGACTTAAGGGGGTGCCTGAGTGGCTGAGTTGGTTGAGTGTCTACCTTTGGCTCAGGTCATGATCCCAGGGTTCTGGGCTCCTCGCTCAGCAGGGAGTCTGCTTCTTCCTCTGCCCCCCCCCCACTTGTGCTCTCTCTCCTCTCTCACATAAATAAATAAAATCTTTATAAAATAAATAAAAATAGACTTAACTGTTTATTTAGAAATGGGCTTTTCTCATAAAACCCAGTGCATTCCAGAATTTTTAAATTTTACTCTGAGAGAACTTCAGTAATATATTTATTGCTTGAAAAAAGAAATGCAAAGTATTTATTTACTAAGAGTAGCAATGCATGAGAACTCACAAATTGTGTTTAAATTAAAATGCAAAATCATCTAGGGGCACCTGGGTGGCTCAGTTGGTTAAGAAACTGCCTTCAGCTCAGGTCATGATCCCAGGGTCCTGGGATAGAGCCCCAAATCGGGCTCCTTGCTCAGCGGGAGCCTGCTTCTCCCTCTCCCACTCCCCCTGCTTGTGCTCTCTCTCTATATGTCAAATAAATAAGTAAAATCTAAAAAAAAAAAAAAAGGAAAAGAAAAGAAATCCAGATTTGTAAATCATAAATTAGAGAATGATTTTTTGTAGTTGTTGTTTTGTAAGAGAATGATTAAATGTTCTTAACTTAGAAAAGAAGTGTACCCAAGACTCTTTAGAAATCAGTCTCTTCTACTGGCTTTAGCATGACTCAGGGTATCAAATTTTTTCATTACAGGGGTTATATGACCTGATGGGTATATAAACTTTTGTAAACTCTAGTCTCTTCCTAGTAACATATAGCTAAAGGAGGGAGATGAGTTAAAGAATCCCCCAAGTACTCAGTCTCTGTTTAACCAAGCACCTCATCTTTTTAGAAGTGGCAAAACGGGATTTTTTAACCTTTTTTCCCCTTTTTTCCTAACACTCTCTAGTAACGAAACTGAGAAAGTTAATTGACCAGGAAGGGAAGAAAATCCAAACTGGTCCATCTAGAGTTGTTATCTGTGTATAAAGAATCTAAAATACTGAAACTCATTTTAAAAATCTTTTTTTCAAGTGAAAGCTGTTAACTGATGCTAATTCAGTTTCATTTTTAAGATCGGAAGGATGCTAACCTACATGGTAAGGACGCTACTCTAACTAGAAGTTTTAAGGGCCCGTGACGGAGAAATGAGAGAATTTTAAAGTATCATCTTAGAAAACTTGCCACTTAGGGGGTCAGGTCTTTATAAATGAAGAAAAGCAATGTCTGATTTAACAAAAACAAAAAAAAGTCTTACTGAAAAGCACTAAATTTTAAAATAAGACAGATCAGATATTTACCTTTTGAAGCTGAAAGAGGAAAATGATGCTCAAAGTCCTACAAAAGCTGCAGTGTTTGCAAACATTGTGGCTTGAGGGAAATGAAGGCGTGTGTGCCCCCCCCGCCCCCCCCAGTAGAATCCATGAAGATGGGCGGCTGCCATTCATTCCAGCCAACTGTAATTCCATGCAGGAATCTGAGCCCAGTGTTGAAAATCTCCTTCAGATAATTATGCAAAATCTTTCAATTTTTAAGTATTAACCTTTTTATTATAAAAATCTTAAGGAAAAAATCCCAGTTCAGAAAGGGGGTCAAAAAGAGTCTATAACCCACATGCAGGCAAGCAGTTTATGACATGAGAACTAGTTGTCTAAGTCCTAGCCTAGTTCTAATCTCATATTACTTGGTATAAATATTTTAGAGTTAAATGCTTAGCATTCAGGGAAATTCACTATTAGAAATATTAGCCATTCCTGGAAATAGACTTTGGACCTAGAAATGGTGTTTGGAGTTTTGATGGGAAAAATGGGAAGAAAAGACATGGTAGGACTATACCAACATCAGAAAGAAGACAAATACGTCCATCAACATCTTTACAAAAGTAAATGTTAGAAGTTTCTTTTTATACCTAAAAACCTGAATGCTAGAATGGGCTGAGTCACAATGTCACATGGAAAACCGATCATTGGTTAGAGCATGGCTTCTGAATCCTATTACAAGGTATTAAGCTTTTTGGAAAATACTATCATTCCTCTGATAAGATTTCAAGAAAAGCAACAGAGAGAATTATAAATAAGAAGCATACCAATAACCAGGACCAAATATGACTGCTGAAAAGAAGAAATGTTTTCCTTAGAAATGATGTGCTGGTATAAAGTAGTCACTAAGGGCCGGGTCGATTAAAACTGATGTGGAATTTAACTGGCCATAGTCAAGTATCACTTTAAAAGGTAAGTTAATTTGACCAGGTCATTCTGAAAAAGAGCATTACTCCCTCTCCTTTCTCACTTGTGACCCAGATAAAACAAATATTTGACTTATCTGAATACTATTTTTTTAAAAAATAATAAAAACCTATCGATTTTATATAACCTTAAAACTCTACCCAAACTGATATGTTCAGGTTTACATAAATATATACACACATATATTTTTAAATGCCAGAAGTCAAGACACAAGCCCATAGGGGTGTGTGGCCATGGAAGCCCAATCATTTAACTCTGGCTATTGTAGGACAGTTGAGGCAGTGGGTCTCTGTCCAACACTTACAGCTGTCAGCTTTTAATGCCTTTCCCATGAGGAAATCTTTGCCTTTTGTTCAAAACATCTGAACAAAACTCACCTCTGAACTAACAGAGATATGTTAACAGGACACCTAGCACAAAAGGATTAAGACAAAGTAGTTCTTATACAGTCTCTCAGGCTGTCAGTCATCTAGATGCGAGTGAGTCGGCATCCACGGTGTTCAGAAGGTAGAGTTCAGGCTGAGGTGTCAATCCCAGATGGTACTAAGGACAAAAGAAATGGAAAAGGGTTAGACTGATTTGCCAGTATTTATTTATTCCTCCCTTCCTTCCTTCCTTTAAAAAGATATAAAAAAGATTTTATTTATTCGACAGAGAGAAAGAGCACGAGCAGGGGGAGTGGCAGGCAGAGGGAGAAGCAGGCCCCCCCGCTGAGCAGGGAGCCCCATGCAGGGCTCGATCCCAGGACCCCCAGGACTGGGAGCTGGAGGCAGACGCTCAACTGACTCAGCCACCAGGGCACCCCTTGAGCTGCAAGTATTTAAATATTGCAACCGGCATGTGAGGACCTATAATCAGCACATCCATAGAGGCCTTTTCTCAGTACTACTATACTGATTTTTATTTCAGAAAAGAAATGGCTTATGGATACATGAATGGCTTATGGCACATAAAATAATAGCTAGGAGCTGAAATAGTTAAGAATTGAGATAGTGCCAAATGCCATCAGCAAAATTTGCACTTTGACTATTCTTGTGACACACTTGGCTTTTTTTTTTTAAGATTTATTTATTTATTTGACAGAGAGAGCACAAGCGGGGGGAGGGGCAGAGGGAGAGGGAGAAGCAGATTCCCCGCTGAGCGGGGAGCCTGGACTCCAAATCTGACTCTGGGACTGGATCCCAAGACCCCAGGATCATGACCTGAGCCGCTTAACTGACTGAGCCAACCACACACCCCAAGATGGCTACTTCTGATAAGGACATTGAGAGCCAACACATTGAGTGCTTTTGTATTCTAGGACTGTTTTAGAAATCAAACAAATTCTAAATAATTAAAATAAATATTAGAATTAAACACTAATTATAAATTATTAGAATTAAATACTAATTCTAAGTCCTGAGCTCAGTCTAAATTCCTGAGCTGTATTATCCAGGCCTCATGATCTTTTGGCACCTGAGCAGAGAAAAGCCTTTCATTTAAAAAAAAAAAAAAAAAAAAAAAAAAGCGCTAAGAGAGGGAAATGACCTATTGGTCTCAAATGTTTGTCAGGCTGAACTGGAATTACTTGGACTGCTTTTAAAACATGGCCAGACCGCCTTCCTGGAAACGTAAATCCCTACGGTTTATTTTGTTTTGAAATAAAGCACCCAGTGCGGAGCCCACCGGGCTTGAACTCATGACCCTAAGATCAAGACCTGAGTTGAGATCAAGAGTAGGATGCTTAACTGACTGAGATACCAAGGCGACCCCTCCCTTTTTTTTCGGAATCCCTATGGCCTGTGTTGAGATTTGTTATAGTTTACTACTTTTCTCTCCTCTGCATACACCGGGACAATCACTAAATCTCATTTTAGCCCTACTGTTATTACTTAGGGTTTTAGGAATGTTACCACCCCTTGGCATCAACAGCCTGTGAATTAATGTAGAATGTAGACTATTATTCCATAGAAGGAAAACATTGCTTTTATAATATAGTGGAAAAGGCACCAGAGTTGAGTTCAAACTCCAACTCTGCCACTTGTTGTGACCTTGAGCAAGTTCATGTACCCTCTGGAGCCTTATCCTACATATTTGTAAAAATGGGAATAAATACTAATTTGAGAATGCCAAGTACATTAATATGCTGTTAGTCTTTAATGAATGTAATTTTTTAATGTATTACAAATTGTCCTGTAGACCTCACAGGCTTGTGATGGCTGGGTGAGGATGACCCCAGATGAAGCCCAAGATAAAACTATTCTAAGAACAGTGACTAACACTGGCCTTGGGGCAGAGACAACTCTTCAGACAAGCCTCCTTATTCACTTCAGGGTCTCACATCTCAGGTTTTAGTAATCAAGAGCAATTGTCATATACGCTATAAATTCACTGCAGCCTTTTCACAAGAGCTGAGGTAGTGGGCTTCCTCATTATGTAGTAGGTAAGAGTTGCATTATTAGTCCTGTGATCCCCAGTCACTCAGATGACTTATTAGACAAAACCTCCTCATTGCAGAAGTTTGTCATATTGCTCTGAGACACTAAGAAATGGGGCCAAATGAGACAGGAATAGGCTAAATGCTGTCAGGGGCAGAGAGGTAGTGCCAATGAGTAAGCTTAATAGTTCTTAGCTACTACTGAAGTAGAATCACAGAGGGCCCTGCCCTGTCCATTTTCTGTGCTTACCAAAAAGCATTCAAAGTTGTTTCAAATTTAGCACAGGCCAAACAAAATTAGTCTACCAGCTGGCAACTTGTGAGCTAAAACATATTCTATCACTAATTAGAGTATCACACAAGTGCTTTGACGTGTTCCTGGTCCTGCCAAATACCCAGCTTGGTGTCTTAACCTTGCACAAAGTGTGTACTATGTATTATATAGGATGGTTTGGTAACGACAGTGTGGGCTCTAGAGTTAAGCTATTCAAGTCGAAATGCCCATTGCCTATTTACCAGTGGTGTGATGTGAGGAAGTTACTTTGTTGGCCTTTCAGTTGCCTCATCTATAAAGAGGCTGATCCTCTCGTTATAACAATTAAATGAAGTCACAGGGGTGCTCAGACCAGGATGAGCTCATAGTAGTCAGTGTTAGTGGGTTTTAACATTCATAAAAGCCAAGGTGCCAAGAGAAACTGATACATTTAGACGCACTGGTCCTAGCCAATAAAGGAGCAGATAACATTCCAGAGGACAGAGCTAAAAGAAATGTCTCAAATCAGGATCTTCAAATTGTTGTAACCTAGTTTAGTTCTGAAATTAAACCCAGGTTAAGAAGGGAGAGCTGAATGAGGCAGGACAACATGGAGAACAAAATTCCCAGATTACTTCTATCATGTTTCAGTATCTGGCTACTGTAAGATACACAGGAAAAGCTTACAACAGAGAAATGGAAAATGAAGTTCTAGTGACCACCTTGGGATAAATGAAGTGCTGACTTAGATTTTCCTATTGTTTGTATGGTGACAAGGCCTGCAGTTTACTATGCCTGAGCTTTGTCTTTGTTTTATTAAATGGTGCCAATATTTCCATTTTTATCAGTTCTGCCAAATGCTTTCAATTTTTAAGCTAAACAATTTTGGTTTCTCTTTTCAAATACTCATACCTTTTATTGGCAGCATATATGGAACATAAAAGCTTACTTCAATGGTGAAACAGACTACAGATAGAAAAATGTTCAGCTTAGAGCAAAGAAAGGCAGAATAACAGTTTTTTTCAAGTTTAAATATGGCAATGATGTGAACTTTAGCAGCAGCATAACTATCTAAGTGGGTAAACTGGTATTAGTATTTGGTGTCTGCAGTTCATCAAGTCTTCTCGGGAGCAAACCTATTTACACCTCCATCCCTTTAAAAGAGACAATCACTAACAATGTGGGCTTAAAATGTCATCTAGGTGGTGGCTGATGTTGCAGTATTTTGGAAGTATTTTCTTTTTTTTAAGATTTAATTTTTATCATCTATTTGTCAGAGAGAGAGCACGCAAGTGCAAGCAAGGGGGAGGGGTAGGCAGAGGGAGAGGCAGGCCCCTTGCTGAGCAGGGAGACCGATGCTGGGCTGTCTCAGGACCCCTAGATCATGATCTGACCCAAAGGCAGACACTTAACCAAATGAGCCACCCAGGCATCCCCGGAAGTATTTTCAAGGTTAAAAAAAATACCCAGGAAACCGAAAAGGAGAAATTTTTTTTAATTACAAACCAAGTTTACAATAGTGTTAAATGGGCACTAACAGCTCAGTTGTAACCACTTGTAATACCACTAGCAGGACCTCATAGGAGCCAAACTCCAGCTCTTCCCCCTCCATTAACTCCTGGTGTGTTGTGACAGCACAATGACTTCATGTCACATTTATGGAGAACAAGGACCACTTTACATAAAGTACAACTGTATACCCTTAACATTCGGCACAAACACCGCGCAGGCAGCACTGGGAGACTTCATAGCACTGTTTATTGCACCCAGAGTACTGGTTGAAGTACACTTTCTGACAGGATCAAATGGAATACAGTATGAGTATTTTTAACACTGTCAAACACTACACACATAGTATTATAAAATGCCATTTAACTGGGAAGAAATCTTCCGTCATCTCAAGTCATAAACAAAACTTTTCAAACAAGCAGCTTTACCTGAACTTCTAAGTATTACGAATCTGAGACTGACTGGACCCACCCAGATTCAGGGCAAAGGTAGTACGTGTTATTCTGTTACTGTCTTTACAAAGAATTTTTCTTGTCAATTTTGCCTTCACCTAGTCCAGCTGGATGAGAGATTAAGATGTCAATCCCCAATATCTTCACAGAGTGCCCTTATGACAGTTTGGGGAATGAAGACAGGGACAGGGGCAGATGTGAGGAGGAACAGTGAGGGAAATCTCTTTCATGATCCTGTGCTTGAGGGGCTAAGATAAGGTATGGTCAGTGATACACAGCAGTTTATCTTTAATGCCTTATAAAAGATAGTCCATCCAGTCTGTACTCGTGACTGTGCAAAATACCAGCAATAATGCATTTAGGGGCTCAGATGAATAGAGAATGTCAGTCAACCAGGACTCTAGAAGGGAAGCTCCAAAAATGAGAAGTCCTTCAATGCCATTCCCATTACTGTTCTCATCAAGTCAGTGGCTACAACAGATTTGATTATTTATCTCCACCAGACAAATGTGATTTGATTTGATATAATCACATAATCTCAGGCTCCACATGTAAAAATGTCAGCAGTGGCTGAAGAGCAGCAGCTTCATGCTGAAGGGACCCATGTCCTCTGACTCCAGAGCTCCATCTGGTCTCAAAGTTTTTCCCTCTGAGGGAATGGCTGAAGAGAGGTAGCCCAGTGCAACCTTGCTGAGAGAGAACTTTCAATCACAGTGATTCCTACTGACTTGCTGAGAGAGAAAGAGCTTTGCAACAGTTAGGTCCATAGCTCCTGAGATTGCCTTGCAAGTTGTCTTGGGCATGCTTCGGAAAACCATGACAATTCTGGTAGGAGGTGTCTTTTAGGAATAAAACAGATGGCTCTTCTTTCCTTTAAAGTCTTTTCTCATTCCAAAATCTCATGCGAATGTCAGTTCATAAATGCTACCATCTTTTTCTATAACCAACCTCCTGAATGAGGAAGATGAAGGTTTTACAAATCTATGTGCTCAAGAGTAAATATCACCAGGAAAGCTCTGTACTAACATGAAAGTTAAGAAAATCAGGACTCGAAAGAAAATCCTGGTAAGCTTTCAATCTCTGAGGAAAACCTGCTCGGTGATTTCCCAAGGTGATTAATAACTACCACCTACGTCAGCTTTGCTGTTTGTTTGTTTATTACCATCTTTATCCTTTCTCATCCCTCTTAACTTCCACCGAGAAATTTAAAGTGGAAATAAGTTAAAAGAATCCTGAACCTGAAAGAGGTAGATTATTCATAATTTTATATTTAATATGGATGAAATCAGTTGAGATTTTATTTTTTTATGATTAAAGTAAATGACAGGGTATGCGTAAGAAAAGGATTTCTCAGCCTCTTATCTTTTTATAAACAAAACCTGCATACCCATTCTGTAATTTGTCTTATTAAAGCTTTATTACATTTCTCAAATATGTGTTGTTGTTTTTTTTAACACACAGCCTCGTTAAGAATCATGCCTATAGGGTTATTTCTCAAAAGGATAAAACAAGCTGGCCCTTGGGTTTGTGTTGGAATGACAGCAGCAAATGTCAGCTTTTCAAAGATCCTATCTAATCCAGTTCCCATGTTAGAAGGTCAGGAAGAAAAAAAATTTTCATCTTTTCAAATATACATTGAAACAAAGTCTTTCCCAACAAAGAGTTGAGTCTTAAATGCAGTCTGTGCAACAGCACATACTTTTGGCTATGTTCACACAGTAAACCATAGAAACACACTGGCTCTGATGGCTACCCATGGAAAACAGACAGACTGATCCAGTGTTTACTTAGCATAGCCACCCGTGGCTTCTCCGGTCAGCAGGACTTTAGAGATGCTTACCGTGCGCCCACAGTCCAGGAAGGACATGCCCAACGCAATCAAACATTGCCAACCCTGAAAGATAAAGTATGGTCATCATTCACCAACCTCTCTGCAGATCCCTCCTCCCATCATGACTGCTCACACTGCACTGCTCAGATGCAAACCTGCTCTCTTCCTTTTTTTTTTTTTTAAGATTTATTTATTTATTTATTTGTCAGAGAGATAGGGAGAGAGCGAGAGAGAGAGCACGAACATCAGGAGTGGCAGGCAGAGGCAGAAGCAGACTTCCTGCTGAGCAAGGAGCCTGATGCGGGACTCAATCCCAGGACTCTGGGATCAGGACCCCAGCCAAAGGCAGATGCTTAACCCACTGAGCCACCCAGGCATCCCCCTGTTCTCTTCCTTGAACACCCAGCTCTGCTCATCTCCTACCACCCAGGCGGCACAAGTCATTCTCCCAACCCCACACCCCCTTTAAGACATCCTGGAATCTGCCTTCCTCAACAGTTTCTTCACACTATTTTCAATGTTGAGTTCCCTGTTCCTACTGCTTTGTATTTGTTGTTTGTTTCTTTTGTCCAACTGGGAGTTCCCTGAAGACCATTGTTCTTCAGTCCTACCCCATTCCTCATGACGCAGGTGGAGGTGGAGGTAATGACTGACAGACCAATACAACTGGGCTAGTACCCCAAACTGCTCCAGTACGTGTTTTGGAGCTTAAGAGCAGTAACCAACCCTGGAAACAGTCCTCAGCCTAAAAATGGGTCTTCAATAACCTCAACAATCTCAGGGTACCTGAGGACAACTCAGTCTCTCTTCATAGCTAATCTGCAGGAAGGAAGGATTCCCTTAACTTCTATCGTGAGTTTTTAAAATAATTCCTGTCAAGGTCATATTCAGTTACTTGGGTTTCCTTGGAGTAAATCCCTAGAATATAGGTTCAGCATAATCCTGGTGTGCTCAAGGTTTACTAGGAAGAAAAGAAGAAAAAATAAATCAATCCAGGACATAATTTTTCAACAGCCACTAAAGTGATTTTCTCAATCTAGTACTTAACCTGTGTCAGATATTGGCATGGGGACTAGTTAAGTGTTGAAAAGATCAGCAGGTCTCCAGCATCCATCTTTAACCATTCTCTGCAGCATATATAGTACAAAATCTGCTGTCCCTAATCCTCCACACATGCATTTTTTCAGAGAAACCTGTATAGAACAGGGAGGTGGGTTTGTCTTTGTTGCTAGAACTATTTTCCATTACTACAAGTAATGTTACAGAAGATTTAAAAAATAGAGAAAAGAATATATCCATCAAGGAAATATCCTAACACAACTACTATCACATTAACATAATTTACCCCGATTTTTTAAAAAAAATTGATTATCTTAGAATACATTAATCTGCATTCATTTTCTGTGTAGCTATGCTTTTATAACCATCATTTTTAACTCTAGAGTAATTCAATGAGAGAATATCACTATTCTTTCTTTCGTGGACAGCTATTAAAATCTTGTGCCACTTTATTTTCTATACTATTTTTTTCCATACTATTTTTTTAGTTCTTCAAAAACACTACACTCTCTTACCAGCGATTTTTTTTAAGTTATTTATTTATTTATTTGAGAGAGAGTGCAAGCATGAGTGGGCAGAGGGAGAAGGAGAGGCAGACCCCCATCTGAGCAGGGAGCCCGAAATAAGGCTTGATCCCAGAACCCTGAGATCATGACCTGAGCTGAAGGCAGATGCCTAAACCAACTGAGCCACCCAGGCGCCCCTCTTATCAGGAATTACTAAGAATGGAAACCAGACAGAAGTGACGTGACAGCTCTTAAGAGTCAAAATAAATTTTATGGTTAAGAATATTGTTTAACCACGGGTGACTTAACAATTTCATGTAAATGGTCTCATTAACCTGGAGATAGGATTGCTATATGCTCTTTTGGATCCTTTCATTTTGGTGTTAATAAGCCCCATCTCTACCATCTCTGACACCTACACCCCTGCCCCCTTCTGAAAAGACTTACCAGGTAAAACACAAAGCTCAGATAAGCCACACTGACCACAGCAGCTACCACATACAATGCCACATGTCCTAGTTCCTGGACATAAACCAGGACAAAGTACATGTTGATGGAACAGACGATAAGGACCAATATCCCGCCTGCAATCCTCCAGCCTCTGTAAAAGAATCATCAGTCACTGGTGGAATAATCCAACCCATTCACAAGCACAAAAGGACACTGTCCTGTGAGGTAGACAGGACAGGAGTAAGAGGCATCTCAAAATGAACTGAAAATTGTTCTTACCATGTCCCAAGTAAAATACCAATAGGGAGAAAGAGGGGAGAAAATACTATCAAATAATCCTTAATATTTAAGTCCCTAGAAATGCAACAAATCCCGAGTACCTAGAGATGCAACAAATAACTTCACAAATACCCCATACCCTTTTAAGAAGTATATAAAAGGTATTTGTTTATGGTTTTTTTTTTTTAATTTTATTTTTATTCTTTGCCCAAGGGGTACAGGTCTGTGAATCATCAGGCTGGGTTTTTTTTTTAAGATTTTATTTATTTATTTGTCAGAGACAGAGAGAGAGCACAAGCAGGCAGAGGGAGAAAATGGCTCCCTGCCAAGCAAGGAGCCCAATGCGGGACTCGATCCCAGGACCCTGGGGTCATGACCTGAGCCAAAGGCAGAGGCTTTAACCCACTGAGCCACCCAGGTGTCCTTCGCTTATGCTTTTCTCATTAAGATCATTTAACGTGGAATTAAGGTGCTTTACACTTCTTTACACTTCAGTGACTAACGCGGAAGAATTAAAGCCCTAAGACTGGAACTTTCTCATGCTAGAAATGAAAAATGTGCTTGCCTTCTTTACCATGTTCACAGTCTCTGTTCTCTGAGGCAAAGACTTAGGGGCAGCTCCAGCATTCACCTCTCAGAACATGTGGTTCCCCTACATGACTCATTTTCTGACTGGCCTACTCAATGAAGATATGCTTCCCCCACATATTTTTGGGGAACTGAGAGAAGTACACTCACATTCCATTGGCAAAGTCATTCATTACTGGCCGCAAGCTCGTAAATGTGAGGATGGGTATCAGAGCAAAGGGAAGCTGGAAAAGAAAGAATGCAGATCAGATGGGGCTACTGGAGATCCCTGTATTACCCCCAAGAGCAGCACTGTTAGCACAAGGGAAGCACACAACCTGTCTCATCTATCCCATGAGAAATGACTCCTATCATCCCAAGATGTTCATGCATTATGTCAAAACCCGTAGAGCCATCACTAACTTAGCACCGATTCTGATCCTGTGTCTTTATGAACATTCATATCTGCCTTGCCTTTTTAACCTCAATAGGACCTAGCAGTGTCCTATGTTATTTAATGTTTGCTTGGATTAAAAAAACAGTAATTTTATACTCCATATATAACTATAGCACATAATTTCCATTCAACAGGCTTTTACAAACCAAAACATTTCTAAAAGCTTTTCAGATACCAGGGATTCTGTATATTTACTGCAGACTGAGACTGTGCCTCTTTCTTCCTTTGAATTTTTCCCAGCACCCAGAACTAAAGGCTTGGTACCTAAGGGCAATACATAAAGCTGCCTGATTAAATGGGATGGGGGTTTCCCCAGCTCCCCCCTCACCTGTAAGCTCTGCAGAACATTCAGGAAGTCATTCATCCCTGTTAGATGTTCTACATCCTGGAAGATGGCAACAAGCAGAGTGGGGATGATGGCAATAGAGCGGGTCAGAATCACTCGGGCAAAGCGTGACCATTTTAGGTTCAAGAATCCCTGGAAGAAAACAGAGAAGCAGGGTAAATGTCTAGAAACTGACAGGTTTGGGGAGGTTCCAGAAGACCCTAGAAACATGGGATCGAGAAAATGTAACAAAAGGGCAATCAATGTTTTCTTCCTCTAATCTATATCAGTCAAAACAGCACATACCTCCATGACAAACTGGCCAGAATAAGTTCCTGTCATGGTGGAGCTCTGTCCTGCAGCCAGGATCCCAACTGCCCAGATGTACAGTGCAGCCGGCCCAAAGTAACAACCCAGTACAACACCCTGGGAGAGGCAAGGGAGAAAGATGTTTTTGCCAATGATCTGCTTAGACAATGACCAAAACAGAATTTCTCTGCAGCATTTCTCCCACTTCTTTGCTATGTACCAACCTACACCAAGTGCTGTGCTGGGCGCTATTCCCCAGAAGCTAGACTCAGGACCTGACCTCATTTTAGAGGCCTTCAACCTAAATTTTGCTGGATACTCCTTCATTCTTCATTCCTCTGCTTAAGTCTTTTCTCAAGTTCCTAAAGCCTTCATCCTCAAACTATATCTTAAATATGTTTAAAAAAAAAAAAAAGTCTCGGGCACCTGGGTGGCTCAGTGGGTTAAGCCCAGGTCATGATCTCAGGGTCCTGGGATCAAGCCCCATATTGGGCTCTCTGCTCGGCGGGGATCCTGCTTCCCCCTCTCCCTCTGCCGGCCTCTCTTGCCTACTTGTGATCTCTCTTTCTGTGTCAAATAAATAAATAAAATCTTTAAAAAAAAAAAAGTCTAGAAAACATTTCCCAAATTATATTACTTAACAGACTATTCTGGAAGATAGTAATAGGAGTGAAGAGAAAGGTCAAATACATTTGGGAAATACTACATAAATTATGTATTCTACTCTTGGGAGGTTCATAATGTAACCAGCATAAAAGGGACTGAGAGGTCCCAATAAAGAATACTTTACCAGGAACACTTCTTTAGTCTCCCCCAGTTAACATCCTATAAAACAATATACTACCAACATAACTCTGGGAATTGCTGATACAGTTCATCTTTCAGCTGATCCTCTATTCCTTCCACGTAACCCAAAAATGCTTGCCTGGCATCTAGACCTCTAAAGTAAATGACACTCCAGAGAAGACAGGTTCAGCTCTGAAGCGAACCCACAGAAAAGATCAGATACTATGCCAAGAATACTGATTCAGGAGAAGTCATGACAAATCTGAAAGGCTTACCCCTTTGTAGATGTCCACCGCCAGTGTCGAGTTATCGTCAGGGAAAAGGTGAGTGTGGGGACTGCTGTTATTTCTACAGACTGCAATCTGGAACACAAAGCAGTTTAGGAGCAACTTTTATTTCTGAGGCAAGGACCAGACCAGAAGAGCGTTCCTGCAGATCATAAACTATAGGTCATGAGCAAGTCACCTAGGAGACATAGGCTGGAGGAAAGACACTGGATACAGGTTGTAACGCGAGCAGGGACTGGCAGCAATGGCACTTGTGGGCTTCTTCCATAATCCCTCTCCACCCTCATGCCATCGAAAATATTTACTGAGTTAAGAGTGTGCATGGTAATACATGGTAATGCTGGCTCGCTTCGAGTGATGGCAGGAGGAGAGGGCCCTTAGGAAATATGAGAGGACTCCTTAGTCAAAGCAGAGCCAGGAGTCAGAGGTCCTACAGACAGGCAATCGGGAATCAAGATGACAGAGAATTCAAAATGCAAAAGAGTATATCTAAGCCAGTTTCTGCGTTCTGTTTGTTGACTCCTCCCTACCTGTCCTCACCTCCAAATGGCAGGACTGGCAAGCAGACTGGCAGTTGATAAACAGGAAACAAAAGGGGATGATGACAAAGAGCCAAACAGACATGAAGCCACAAACACAACGGAGTGAGGCAATCTTTATTCTGAGGCAAACTCCCTTCTGAGCCAACAGCTGGGAAACATGGGTCCAGGCTTGCTCTACCCCCAGACTCAGTCTACCCCCCCGAGTCTAGACCCTGACTAGTACTGTGATGAGGGGGCAGTCCTGAGGCTGGATATTGTTTCCCCTGAGCTCCAAGTCACTGTCGTTTTGCCTATCCCACTCTGGCCTTCACTACCCTCACAATCACTACCACTCATGACCCTGGCTTACTCACCACCTGGTCGTTGGTTTTTTCAAAAAATGCTTCGGCAAAGACTGAGACAACAAAGACGTTGATGATGAAGGACACAAAGAGAGCGATGCAGGATTCAATGAAAAAGTACTTATTAGCTTCTCGAACTTCCTGCTTATTGGCTCGGTTTACCTGTCTGGACTAGAGAGATAAACAGCAAGGTCATTTTTTTATTAGTTAGAACAAGTTTCCTCATAATATTTCATGAGTTTGGAGGTAGCTGAAAGATTTAGAGGGCAAACAACTGACCACAAGAAATGTGAGAAAACTTACTTACATCCCAGCTCATTAAGTGAGTAAGGACTTCATGACCCTCTGACAAACTGCATGTTCCCCAAACAGGAAATGATGACTATGTGCTACTGAGCTCTCAGTTACTGTGGCTAGAAGAACCACTGACATAAAAAAAAACACCTGATTTTCAGTCCTAACAACTTTAATTATAAAGGTCTCTGAAATCTCCCAGCAAACTACTGTATAAGACTGACTGATAAAACCTTGCTTGGGGGGCGCCTGGGTGGCTCAGTGTGTTAAAGCCGCTGCCTTGGGCTCAGGTCATGACCCCAGGGTCCTGGGATCGAGGCCCACATCGGGCTCTCTGCTCAGCAGGGAGCCTGCTTCCTCCTCTCTCCTCTCTCTCTGCCTGCCTCTCTGCCTACTTGTAATCTCTCTCTCTGTGTCAAATGAATAAATAAAATCTTTAAAAAAAAAAAAAACACCTTGCTTGGGTTCTTTACTCCTGATCTCCTCAAGGTCACTCAGTCTTTTTGAATTTAAACACAAGAGATTTGGTGTACTTTTGGACCTTTTATGAAGAATTTTAATCCCAGTTTCTCTGTGGGGTCACTTATTTCTGGTCACCTTTGTGACAAAAACAGAGTCTGTGTGTGCGAAGTTTATAAACATCCAACCGTGAGAAACCTTTCACTCCTTTAGGGCTCTAACGCTTTTCAACTAAGTGTGTGTCCCCTGCAACTAAAGGAAACATGAACTATCTGGATGACACGGATATAAGGACCATGATTACCTTGACTAAGGCAGAATGCAGGTACATATTGTGTGGCATGATGACAGCTCCCACGATGCCCACAGCTTGCTCGATCTGTGGGGTGTGACAGCCTGAACAGGATGGCAGGAACATGCCCTTGAGTACCTGGCTCTGGCTGGGTTTCACTGTAACATACTATATACCAACATAACAACTATTAGAATATGAGACCAGGGGAGTAACATAGTACTAGGAAACACTCAGCGTCCATTGCTCCTTACAACACTTTCTTCAACAACCACCTAGAATAATGAGGAATATAGAACCGTCAGAAAATCAAGGAGCGTGAGGGACTCGCTTCCAGAGGTCTGAGAATTCAGGACTGGGATATCCAAATATTTCATATCGTATTTTAAATATACAAAGTAGATGTGTGGAGAATGTCATTCACATTCTAAAGAATTAGATGGGTGCTAAGGGCCTCGTTGACATTAGCTTCACAACTGCTCCTGTGAGACAGACCCAAGAATATAGTCAATTCTTGATTATCCATACTTATGCCTCTATTCACTTATGTTGATCTAAAAATCACTTATGTTTGCCACTAATGTATGCTGAGACATATTCATAAATACTTCTCATATATACTTTTTCCTGGTTCAGCCTTTCTCTTAGAAGCCTTAGACTAATCTATTGCATAATCTACTCACAGATTAGATGTTTGTTTTTTAAAGATTTTATTTCTTTTAGAAATAGAGAGACAGAAAGCATGAGCAGGGGGAGGGGCAGTGGAAGAGAGAGAATCAGATCCCTGCGATCATGACCTGAGCTGAAATCAAGAATCAGATACTTAACGAACTGAGTCACCCAGGCATCCCAGATTAGATTTACTTTTAGAAGTTCAGCCAGACCAAAGAGCAAAAATGAGTTTATAACAACTGGTCTATCTATTAGCTACTATCGGGGTGCCTGGGTGGCTCAGTCGGTTAAGCATCTGCCTTCGGTTCAGGCCATGATCCCAGGGTCTTGGAATCAAGCCCTGCATGGGGCTCCCTGCTCAGTGGGCAGCTTGTTTCCCTCTCTCCCACTCCCTCTGCTTGTGCTCTCTGTCAAATGAGTAAATAAAATTCAAAAAAAAAAAAAAAGAAAGAAAGAAAGCTACTATTACTGCATATAATGGTACTGATTCTTAGGAGTATCTGGGTTGGGGCACAAACCAGGAAACATCCACTATATCCTTTATAGTTCATTAAGTGTTGCAATACAGAGAAAGCTCAAGCTGCAGCTGGTATAAGCCAGTATAAGCAAAACCAGAACCCCTCCAAGTTAACACCCAGGAATAACGCTGTAACTCCCTCCCTAACCCTCTCCAAGGCTGCTCTATTCTGGGGCTAGCCAACTTGGAACCAGGGAGTCTAGTCTAGAAAGTCCTAAAAAATCTGGTTATTTTTTACCTAGGAGACCAGCAGGCCTTCCCAGACTAGTGTCTACAGATCATATTTCTTCAAAATTAACCTAGGCTGAACTGGCTTTTTGTTAACACACGTGATACAATTAAACCATCCTAGCATTATATAGTCTTAAAAGAAAAGGCAAAAAAAAAAAAAAAAGAAAAAAACTCCTCTCTTTTGGTTATAAAAAGTAATGAATAGCCTACAACACTTGCCTCATATCCAAATGTGAGGGCCATAATGGTGATGAGAAAGCCAAAAAATGCTTCTAGCTTCCGTAAGCCTAAAGGGGAAAACGCAAGAGTGAGCTCACAGAAGGCAGATTTCTCCATCAGCCAGATGATGGAAAGCAGCTCCTTTGACCCCTCCATTCCCAGTCTCCTTACCGTATTTGTCCAAAAAGAGAAATACGAAGGTATCTGCAATAGTGATGAGAACTCCACCCCACAGAGGAACCCTAGGTCAGAGATAAGAAATAGAGATTAATGGGAAGAAAGGAAATGTTGAGAACCACTTTCTTTCCAACAGCTCTCCAGATACATACAACACTTGGAGAAGCAAGGACTCGCAGGAGAGGGGACAGTGGGCAGGAGGTCAGGCCTTGGGTAGTTTAGGATCACAGCACCAAATGAATGAACTACATTCATTCAAACATCGACTGTCTACTAAGTCAGACAATTAGGATACAAAGCTGAAAAGCATGGGTCTTACCCCTCAAGGAGCTCACTGTCTAGTGGGACAAACTGATACACAAATAAATAATTTTAACACACAATGTCACACACTGTTTAATAGAAGGATGCATAACCCGACATGAGAACATGGAACATATAGAGCCTACAGCTGCTGGGAGAGAAGGTGGCTCCAGAAAGGTTCCACAGAAAAAATACTTGAATTGAATCTTGAAAACTGAAAATGAGTTTGGTTTTTGTTTTTACATTTGCTTTGAAATCTAGCAAAATATTACTTTCTGGAGGAAAACCCCCTCACCTTCCTACAGACAGGAGATTGATGGCAATGGCTGAGCCAATAACTTCTTGCATATCTGAGCCAATGATAGCCAACTCCACCATCAGCCATAGGATAATTCGTGGGACCTAAATGCCAAAAAGCAGAAAGACATGGTTCTAATTAATCATTTCTAAGAACTTCCCCTATAGTTTGGAAATCACATTTGGCACTGACCCATCAACAGTCCTCCGTAAGGCTTCAGTCTAGAGATGAAGTACCAGAACTGGGCTCCACATGGCCCGTCATTGCACATGCCCCCAGCTGGAGTAAGCAAGGATGCTTCTATGTGGTGGTACCTATGAGCCAAGGTCAGGACAGCAGTTGATCCT
This sequence comes from Ailurus styani, assembly GCA_002007465.1. NCBI lineage: Eukaryota > Metazoa > Chordata > Mammalia > Carnivora > Ailuridae > Ailurus > Ailurus styani. The sequence continues at coordinate 2,787,029 of LNAC01000053.1, forward strand.
AATTTTTTCTCTTACCTTCCACTCACTAGAGGAACAGAATTTCTAATCATTAATTTCCACTTAATTTCCTGCCTAAAAACAATCCAAAAGTTTTAGGGGAAAATGAGGATGCTAATGTGGTCAAAATATTGTTCAGGAGAGAACAGAAAATGACCACAGAAGAAAATTATCCTGACCATGGCTGAAGAGACAAAACAAAAATGAAGAGGCGGGGTCAACCTGAATGTAATGATAATATATAAGCAAGTGAAAAAGGACAAATATGTGAAGGGACTCAGGGCAAACTGGTTGAAACTAAGTGGCATGTAACAAAACAGGAACCTAATCTAGTCAAACAATCTAGCTGAAAGAAAAATTTAGTTAATGCTGGCTCACAGAGGCCAAGAGAAAACAAACCAACCAAAAAACCCAAAAACACCTCCAGGAATCTACTATACAAAAAAAATTGTCACAAAAAACAACTGTTAAGATACATAAAGAAAAACTACAACAAATTATAAATTACTAAGGTTTTTTGAGAAGCATGTAAGGGGGAAAAAAGCAGATAAGAATAGTTTTTCAGAGTCAGGAAAGGAGATTAAACATTTAGGACAAACCAGAGGCAGGTCATGATCTTATCTAAAGATGAAGCTAGGTTAAAACTATCTTCCAGACATAGGGTCCATTCCTGCCTTAGGTAGCAGTAAGAAAGGCCCAAAATGTCCAGAAAAAAAGCTGTGGAAGACAGGGTCAGGGTCATTTGAAAAATAATTCTTAACAAATCCAAAGATCCTCCCACATAGAGTTTATAGTTAAAGAGAAAACCTTATTTTTCAAATTGATGACAAACTCAAACAAAAACGAAAATACATGTAACAGGAATATGGATGTATGAATGAAAGTGCTTACAGCACTCCCACCCCTCCATGGGCGGTACACTGCTACATGTCAGAAGGAGGAATGAATGGCAAATATTTACTCAAACTGAATTTTTCCAAGGAACCTTTCTGGCAAAAAGTGAATCTCAAGTTAAATTCTGAAGGAGTACAGAACTCTGGGTTGGCAGCAAGATGGGCTACAGAATGCCCTCTGGAACTTATCCACAAAGCCCCTGACCACGAAGTCCTCCTCTATTTCAGTATATACCACGAGGCCAGCACATTCTGCCAAACACACAGGTTCCTCTGAGATGACAAACAGGACACTACACTGCTCACCTTGGGATACTGACGATGACACACTTCAGCAAGATGTAACCCCGTGACCACTCCCAGTCTGGCTGCAAGGCGCTGGAGCAGCAGCCCCACGATGGTGGCCAACAGAAGAACCCAGAGCAACTAGAGAAGAACAAAATCCCATCATAACACTCATTAGACAACAGGAGTGTTTTCGTTCGGTTGTTTGGGAATGTGAATGAGAAATACTACATTCAGGAAAGAGCCCAGGTCAAGAATCAAATGACCCACAGTTCTGTATCAGGTTCTTCACATAACCTTCTAGGTCACTTCAAACTTCTCAGAGCCTTAGTTTTTCCCTCGTTCAAGGCAAACTATGTGGAGTGGATAAAATAAAATAAATGTTAAATCTAACTATGTGTATGAAATAAGTTTTAAAAACCAGATGGCAAAATACTTTTCACCCAAGTGTCACTGCCAATGAAGCTGCATATAACTGCGAAGGCTGATGACATCCAATAGGCAGAGCAGGGGGAAAGGATGTGAGGGTGTACGGCGTGTGTTTAACAGGGACGGGGGTAGGACTAGATGTTCACCTTAAATCCAGCCACTGCTCCAGACTGCAAATCAGATTCGATGTTTCCTGGATCCAAGTAGGCAATGCTCATAAGAAAGCCAGGTCCCGTGAAAGCCCAGAGTTTACGAAAGCTAAAACAAGAATACTATACAAGAGAGGAAGAGATCAAACTAATTATCACCTCCAAACTACTGATCTAATTTATCTGTTATTTTTTTCACATATAAAGCAACAATATCAGCTTCACAAGAACAAAGGATTTAGGATGCTGGATATTGAGTGTGCCCAAGTTCAACTTCCATCTTACCCACTTCTTATCAATAAACTGGCCACTTCTCTGTCTAAATAGGAGATCTTCCCTTACCTGCTCTCCCCATTAATAAGCCTCTCATTCTAAAACCTGAGTAAGAGGGGCGCCTGGGTGGTTCAGTGGGTTAAAGCCTCTGCCTTCAGCTCAGGTCATGATTCTAGGGTCCTGGGATCGAGCCCCATTACGAGCCCCATTATGGGCTCCCTGCTCAGCAGGGAGCCCACTTCCTCCTCTCTCTCTGCCTGCCTCTCTGCCTACTTGTAATCTTTCTCTCTGTCAATAAATAAATAAAATCTTTAAAATAAATAAATAGGGCGCCTGGGTGGCTCAGTGGGTTAAAGCCCCTGCCCTCGGCTCAGGTCATGATCCCAGGATCCTGGGATCGAGGCCCACGTCGGGCTCTCTTCTCAGCAGGGAGCCTGCTTCCTCCTCTCTCCTCTCTCTCTGCTTGCCTCTCTGCCTACTTGTAATCTCTCCCTCTGTGTCAAATAAATAAATAAAATCTTTAAAATAAATAAATAAATAAAAATAAAATAAATAAATAAATAAATAAATAAATAAATAAAACCTGAGTAGGAGTATCAGTACGCTTGTGCCCAACCATTACTCAAAAGGGACAAATGTCACTGCAAAAAACATGAAATTCACACTTTCTAGGTCAAAAAATAATCACTAGTACACTGTGGCAACTGTTTTCAAGGCCGTCGTTTCCCTGAACAGTTACTGTAAACAGTTACTCTGATTACAAAAGTTATCTTCAGAGACTGCTTGCTAAAATTAGATCTGAGGCTGCTGCTCTTGAGTTGTTCAGCAGACTTTTCACTCCTAAGTCTTCCCTAAATAACGTTTTCCTCCAAGGATTTGCCACTAACCTCCTCCTCAGGAATGGTGATCTTCTCATCAAAGTAGGTGGGAAAGGGCTCCTGTGAGTGCTCAGTGGACTGGGGGAGCGATGAGGTACTATAGGCAGGGTTGAGGGTACCGAGACTGGGAGAGTCCCCATGATCTCCAGAAACATCATCTAAATTAAAAGATTTGAGAAGAAATAAAAAATGAACAAAATACACTAACAACTTGTCCTTAGTAACTTTTAAATTAAATCTTTTTAACACCTAAATGCACAAGACCAACCTGGCTCTACTCAATTTATTTCTAATATTTTATTTTCATCTATACTTTTAATATAGAATAATTTTAATTCTTAACTAGGCAGTATATTCACATGGATGGAAATTCAGGAAATAAAAAAAGCTTATGGTAAAAAAGCTCCCTCTCACCCCTCCCCCCAAGTCACTTTGCTCTAGATCAGTTTTAATACTCATCTCACAATGGTTTTCTACTTTCACACTTCTATATTCCCAGTTGGCAATTTTTAGAATCATTTCATTTTCTTCTAAAAACACTGATGTCTAGGGCTCAAAATGTAACATTTTCCGACTAGCCACACTGGTAACCTAAAATCCTAACTTTCAGAAGAACAGAATGAGGTCCATCTAGTGGGTTACTACCCTCCTCTGCACCCCACCCACATCCGTTACTTGGTAGAACTTAGCCAAAGAATCGTCCTTGGACATTATATCTCTGTCAGGCTTCTCAAAAAATGTGGAAGTTGAAAAATCCTACCACATTTAAGCTAAAATCTGAAGCTGCAGGGAAACCACCAAACAGGAACCCTCTGTCTCTTGACTAAGGCCTGTAGTGAAGAGCTTCAGGTCACAGGGTGTGGGCACCCTCGTGACAGGAGGGTTCATCTTAGACTGCTTCTCAGCATTTCCACATCCTGCATTTTGCAGGTAATCTTAAATGCTGGGAAGGGGAGAGTCTGGGAGAAAAGGGATAATTTGCCAGGATACAAAGCCTAGTTTGGTAGCCATCAAATGGCAATTCAAACCACAGAACTCTTAATATCAGGGTTTCCAAGAAATCCTTGGAACATCCAATTAGAAAAACAAAAGCTTTCTTTCTATAGGGAGCTGACCCACTTCCTGTGAAATGGCCCTGAATTGATGAGGAAATTTAAAGAAATGGAATGAAAATTCTAAAGGGGAAATTTAGAATTAGAAAGAATTAGAACACTCCCTCTAATGGATTACACAGTTAAATACACTTGCTCAGTATTTTACTGCTCCTTAATGTAAATATCCCAGTGCTGTGAAGAGCCAAAGCATTCTAAAGGTTTTTTATGCCAGGCCTGTGATTAACACTGGCCCTTGCAAGCATTACTGCTACAGAAACCAAACTTGCAGCTAATCTTGGCTCATTTCAGAATTGGAAATAAGATATGAGACAGATCTTTATGGTTATCATTTACAGCTTAAGTAACAGATGGTGACTGAATTGGACCTGATTGGAGCAGGTCTCTAGGGTGATACCGTTAGCTAGGGAAGAGGAGTTAAAGGACAATTTTTGTTGAGATAGATGACAAGAAGTAAAATGTGGTCAATTTCTATTACTGATTTAAACCTAATTCCAAGTAAAAATCAGAAAATAACACAGCTATAAATTACCATCTGGCATCTTCTCTTCAGGACCCAAAACCATGGTGGATGCCTGAGTGTCCAAGTTCTTAGAATAGGATTCTGGAACGGAGAAAAGGGAGACAGGAATCAGCAAGAACAAACTAACAAGTTCAGAACCAGCATTTTGTTACTCTGTACAACTGACCCCATACTAGATGAAAAGAATAATTCTTCTACTAAATTAGAGAACCTTGAAAATAATTACAATTTTCAGAGTATGATTAAGAGATAGTTAATAAAAATTAAACAGTCTTAATCACTTTTTGCTAGCAAGACTTTAAAACCAAAATGAAGCAAAAAGTATTTCAGGGAAGTAGGCAAATACTTTTTAATAAGCATCCACAAAGAGGCTGCTAAGCAATCCCCCAGTCTCTGCCTTCGCTTTCAGATTAACTCAAATATTTATTTAAAACCAGACTGATTTCCCCCAACTTTTACAAGTTTCTAAGGACAAAGATCAATGACTCTTTTTAATCTAAGAAACAATTTAAGCTCACAATTCAATTTTCTGGGAAGGAGGGGGAAAAGCACCTCACCACCATACTAGTTGTGGAGGGCCATTACTTCCCAGCCTCATTTTTCCTGAGGAGAGAGAGACTTCCCCTGTAACGTTTCTCATTCCCCAACCCTTCAACAACCAAAAGAAGAAACTAATCACTGTGGCTCTTCCTTCCTGGCCACTAAGGGAGAGATGAGGCACCAGGAGGACTCGGCATAGTCTGCAGGATGCCAGCACCTCTTTCCATCCTGCAGGGGAGTTAAGGATGAGGGGTTGTCCCAGAGGTCTATCACCCTGTTAAGTTTAACTGAGGGGAGGAGGGGGATGGTCGTAAGCCCATTTGGCCACAGATGTATGAAATATTCTCCAGTCAACCCCACCGACAAGGGGGATTTTTTTACATTTCAATTTACTGATTAAGGAATCTATTTCTCAGCTGATTTCAAATTTAGAAGGAAAAGACAAGGTAATATTTATTGTTAGCTCCAACCACCACTTAAATCCCAATAAGAACGATCCTACTGAAAAAGTACAAAGCCTCTCCTTAGTCATCTTTTACTGTAGAAAGTCTTTTTCTCTCTTGTCCCTTGTTCCTATCTGAACATTTTTCTTTCTTCTTTTAGATAACCTGCCAATATATTCTGCACCTGTTTTAAAGAATTATGGAATTCAGAGTGGAAACGTTCTAGGTTTCATCCATCTTCCCAGATATAAAACATACCACCACTTGCTCATTTGGAAAACATAATCTCTTATCTCTAAAGTCACCAATATCAAGTATTTTGTTATAGTGGACAACAAGCCATGTGCCTATAAGGTTTTAAGCCACTAGATGGCTAAACACCAGCCAGTTGATGCCAGTAACTGTCTACATTCAAACCCTCTTTAGCACCTCATCTGAAAGGGATTTACATATCTGACCACTGAGAATAGCAGGAGACACTTGGATTCCAATCACAGCTCAGACCCTTGGCCCCACCCAGAGCCCTTATACTTTTATTTTACATGTACTTCTAAGAAGCCAAGTTATCAGGTTGTCCTAACCCATAATAAATTAGATATCACAAATCAGCTCTGGGATTTTAACTCTTATAGGAAAAGGCCTTGGGCCACTTCATATGAGGCAAAGAGTCCTTCTTTATAATTTGATCAACTCTGAGAACATTATTATTTAAAATAATGTTATTAATATTTTATTATTATTAATTACATTAAGAATAACTCAAGTTTCTTCTAATGTGGCCCCACTCACAAAGAACTGACTAAATTGGATTAATTTTGTAGTGATGATTGATATCCTGTGTAAGTCACAGAAGTGTTTAAGGCATCTGAGGAAATTTCCTACCTAAAATAAGCTTTTAAGTTATATTTCAAAAACAAACAAATAAAGGTGATAGTTATGGTCACTTGGATGGCTGAGTTGGTTAAGCTCTGCCTTCAGCTTGGGTCATGATCTCAGGGTCCTGGGATTGAGTTCTGCATTGGGCTCCCTGTTCAGCGGGGAGTCTGCTTCTCCCTCTGCCTCCCTCAACTTGTGCTCATGCTCTCACTACTAAATAAAATCTTAAAAAAAAAAAAAAGGCGATAGTTAAAAGTAATTTTAGGCAGAAATATTTCATGATAAAATTTTAAACAACTGCTATTAGCATCCTAAGGGATTATTTCTATATTATTTATACACAGAGCTAATAAATACAAGAAGTCTGGTGTTCTCTCTGAAATCTCAGGAATGTATTATTCCAAGAAAAAAAAAACTATTCTAGATTCCAACTTTCTCATCAAAACTTTCAGTCAACAAACTATAAACTCTATTGCTTCCAGTGTCTACAGAATATAACTAGGGCAGGAAATAGAGTGGGTCAGTTATACTTGGTGAGCTACACAGTATTTAATCTCCATGAAAATTTAAGACAGTTAAGGCAGTTAATACTAAAACAGTTTTGCTCTCTAGGACCATACCACCAGGTTGTTTCAGTCATTTAACTACATTAAGGAAAAGATCAAGTTGAAATACAAGGAACCAGAATCAATCCAGCAATACTTTGATAATTATGATTAAGATAGCTTTTATATTCTAGCTCACCCTCAACCATAAAGTTTCACCTTCTTCCGAATCCAGTAAGTTTCCTCCTGTCAAACAGCAATCAACAACAGAAAAAATGGCATTCTTGGTTAAACGTAATATAAGTATTTTATCCCATTCCTTATCAAAAGTTGTTAAGAATGGGGGTGCCTGGGTGGCTCAGTCAGTTAAGTGCCTGACTCTTGATTTCAGCTCAGATCATATCTCAGGTTTGTAAGACTGAGCCCCACATCGCCTAGTGCGAAACCTGTGTAAGATTCTCTCTCTCCCTCTGCCCTTCCTCCCTCTCCCCCCTAAAAAAGGTTCTAAGAATGATTTACAAGTGGGGTGCCCGGCTGGCTCAGTCAGTAGAGCATGTGACTCTTGATCTCAGGATCATGAGTTCAAGCCCCACACTGGGTGTAGATAGCACTTAAAAAAAAAAAGTTTTGGGACACCTGGGTGGCTCAGTGGGTTAAGCCTCTGCCTTTGGCTCAGGTCATGATCCCAGGGTCCTGGGATCGAGCCACACATCGGGCTCTCTGCTCAGCAGGGAGCCTGCTTCCCCCCACTCTCTCTCTGCCTGCCTCTACCCACTTGTGATCTCTCTGTCAAACAAACAAACAAATAAATAAAATCTATAAAAGTTTTATAAGATAAAAAGGCTAATAAAATTATACTTTCTGTCTAAAATGCCAAAAGTGCACATATTCTCTGACCCAGCAATTCTATTTCTAACAATGGATCTTAAAGAAATACAAAAGGAAAGTATGTGCAAGGAAATTTCCTGTAACATTGTTTATATTATCAAAAGACTAAAAACAACCTAGATATTAGTCGAGGACTGGTTAAATAAACTATGTACATATATAGGATGGAATGTCATGCAGCTATTACAATAAAGCAAATCTAAATGTACTGATAGGAAACAATCTCCAAGACATGTTTTCAAGTAAAAAACCCAATGTATAGAATGGTATGCAGTCATTTATGTCAAGAAGAAAAAAGAGATAATATACACATGTACATATATGGACTATCCCCCAGGGACATGCCAAAAACTGGTAATGCTGTCCCCAAAATGAAGGAGTAGGGGAGCACAAATGAGGTCAGCTGAAGGGAAGACCTCTCACTGAATATACATTGTAAACCACTTTGCACTTAAAAAAATTTTTTTGGTCATGTACTTGTATTATTTATTTTTAAAAAATATAAAGGTCATATGGATTCACTCAGCTTCTGAACACTTTCAGGAGGTGTAGCTGAACTCTGTCTGACAAAACTTCTGTAGTGGGTAGTCAGAGATCTACACCTATCCAGCTGGCAGGCATACACTGTCTAAAGCTTAACTTACTACTACTTCGTCTTAGTGCCCAAAGAGCCATGCTCTGAAATTATGAACTGGGAGTTTCACGTGAATGCCACGTCATCAAGAAAGAGTTTCCTGGGACATGTGGGTGGCTCAGTTGGTTAAGCGGGTGCCTTCGGCTCAGGTCATGATCCCAGGGTCCTGGGATCGAGTCCCGAGTCGGGCTCCTTGCTCGGTGGGGAGCCTGCTTCTCCCTCTGCCTCGGCCTGCCACTCTGTCTGCTTGTGCGCTCTCTCTCTCTCTGACAAATAAATAAAATCTTAAAAAAAAAGAAAAAAAGTTTCCTGACTCCTTAATTTAGGTATCCCCCCAAACACATACTAGCTATAATCCATTTTGAACATCTAATTAACATAAATTCATGTGTTCTCTTAGCACTCACAAGAACTCTAGAAGAATTTTTTAAAGAACAATTTAGATAGGGGCACCTGGGGGGAGCAGTTGGTTGGGCGTCTGCCTTAGGCTCAGGTCATAATCATAGGGTCCTGGAACAGAGCCCCACATCAGGCTCCCTGCTCAGCAGGGAGCCTGTTTCTCTCTCTCCCTATACCCCTCCCCCTGCTTGTGCTCTTTCACTCTTGCTCTCTCTCAAATAAATAAATTAAAAACAAAACAAAACCAAAAACAATTTAGATAGCCCAAATTTGTTTTAAAAATTGCCCCTAAGAAAGTCTGAAATACTGAATACTAAAAAACATAACTTAAATGTTTTCCTCCTATGGTTAAAAATTTTTTTTAATTTGAAATACTTCTTATAAAATTCCCCTCTAGAAAACAAAGGTCCTCAAAATTACTTCACTGATTTCAGGGCTGTGTTCAACATTGAAAAGGTGTCCCTAAAATTAATTATAGGGCGCCTGGGTGGCTCAGTGGGTTAAAGCCTCTGCTTTCGGCTCAGGTCATGATCTCAGCGTCCTGGGATCGAGGCCCGCATCGGGCTCTCTGCTCAGCAGGGAGCCTGCTTCCTCCTCTCCCTGTCTCTCTGCCTGCCTCTCTCACTACTTGTAATCTCTCTCTCTGTGTCAAATAAATAAAATAAAATCTTTAAAAAAAATAATAATAAAAAAATAAAATTAATTATAAGGTTTAAAGAGGAATGTNTCAGTGGGTTAAAGCCACTGCCTTCGGCTCAGGTCATGATCCCAGGGTCCTGGGATCGAGGCCCACATCGGGCTCTCTGCTCAGCGGGGAGCCTGCTTCCTCCTCTCTCCTCTCTCTCTGCCTGCCTCTCTGCCTACTTGTAATCTCTCTCTCTGTGTCAAATAAATAAATAAAATCTTTAAAAAAATAAATAAAGAGGAATGTCTTTGAACAGTCTTCTAATTCATCCCCTCTTTTTACTTCCCCTTCCCTATATGAATAAAATCAAAGACAAAGACAACATTAAAGTAGGAAAAGAACTCTCACAGAGGGAGCCAGAGTGTTTGCATGGTAGCGACGGGTTAAATAAATGTGAACAGGAATATTTAAGTTGAGTGGCAAAACTCACAGCAAGGTAGTCAGGAATTGCTCTTGCAAAACAGGTAAGGACCAAACACTTCCACCCCAATTTAGACCCAAAACCTCCACCAAAGCACATGTAAGGAGCTAAGTCCTTAAACAATGAACAAAAACTGTCTCTGGGGGGAAAAAATAGAGGTTATAATAAGTAAAATAAAATAAAATAAAAGTTGATTGGCAAAGCCACCTCTTCTCTCTCTTGATGCTTCCCTCAGACAATTTTTTAGTGCCAACAACATGCTGGTGACATAGTCAAAACTGCCAGATGCAGAGATCTAGGCTTTAGAAAGTGATAAAGTGATAAACAACCCAAGTTGTTTATTTAAGAGTAACAAGGAGTTATAATAAAAAGAAAAATTCCATTTGTCCTGAAAAAAATGTAAAAATTTCCAGATCCTTCTAAAATCCTTTTCCCTAAAAGTCTCCTTTATGGCTAAAGTAGTTGATATTTCTATTAAACCATTATGATTAATCTAACACCTATGTCGTATAAGATGTTCTTCATGAAAGTAAGTTCCTGTCCTGAATGACTGGGAGTCAACAAAACTCTGAAATATTCAAGTGGTTTGAACAGAGCTAATTGTTTTATGAACCCTATGTATTTTAATAAGGAAAATTACTAGCCACTTTTTTAAAAAAAAATAAGGGATTTTTGATATCTTTGTTTTTCATTCTATGTCAACAAAGTAGTACCACTTTCTCAGTCATTCCATTGAGGATATTCATCTCGTTAGTTCCAGAACTCAATTTGCCCCCACTAGGTATGAGGGGGAAAGAAACAGCTTAGCAAAGCCATGTAAGGGGCGCCTGGGTGGCTCAGTGGGTTAAGCCTCTGCCTTCGGCTCAGGTTGTGATCTCAGGGTCCTGGGATCGAGTCCCGCATTGGGCTCTCTGCTCAGCGGGGAGCCTGCTTCCTCCTCTCTGCTTGCCTCTCTGCCTACTTGTGATCTCTCTCTCTCTGTGTCAAATAAATAAATAAAATCTTAAAAAAAAAGAAAAGCCATGTGAACCAATTATTAGTAATGGAACTGAAATGGTAATCAAAACTCCCAGCAAGGGCGCCTGGGTGGCTCAGTGGGTTAAAAGCCGCTGCCTTCGGCTCAGGTCATGATCCCAGGGTCCTGGGATTGAGGCCCACATCGGGCTCTCTGCTCAGCAGGGAGCCTGCTTCCTCCTCTCTCCTCTCTCTCTGCCTGCCTCTCTGCCTACTTGTAATCTCTCTCTCTGTGTCAAATGAATANAAAAAAAAAAAATCTTAAAAAACAACAACAAAAAACAAAGACAAAAAACTCCCAGCAAACAAAAGTCCAGGACCAGATGGCTTCACAGGTGTATTCTACCAAACATTTAAACATTAATACCTATTCTTCTCAAACTATTCCAAAAAATAGAAGAGAAAGGAAAACTTCTAATTTTATTCTACAAGGTCAGCATAACCCTATGATACCAAAACCAAAGACACTAGAAAACAAAACACTTCAGAAGCACCTGGGCTCAGTTAAGCATCCAACTCTTGATTTCAGCTCAGGTCAAGATCTCAGGGTCATGAGATCAAGCAGCTCAAGCAGCACATTGTACTCAGTGGGGAGTCTGCTTGAGGTTCTCATAGTCTCCCTCTCCCTCTGCCCCCACCTCTCTCTGTCTCTCAAATACATAAATCTTAAACAAAAACAAAACAAAAAACTACAGCCAACATCCCTGATGAATATAGATGCAAAAACCCTCAACAAAATATCAGCAAACCAAATTCAACAATACATTAATAGGATCACTCATCACTATAAAGTAGGATTTATTTCAGGGATACAAAGGCGGTTTGATATCTGCAAATCAATGTGCTGTACCATATTAACAAAAAGGATAAAACCATACAATCATCTCAACAGATCCAGAAAAAGCATTTAACAAAATATGACATCTGTTCATCATAAAAACTCAACAAAGTGGGTATAGAATGAACATACCTCAAAATATAATAAAGGCCAATCCACAGCTAATATCATACTCAACAGTGAAAAGCTGAAAGCCTTTCCTCTAAGATCAGGAACAAGACAAGGATATCCACTATCACTTTTATTCAACATAGTACTGGAAGTCCCAGCTACAACAGTCAGACAAGAAATTTTGGCATTCAAATTGGTAAAGAAGTAAACCCGGCACTATTTGCAGATGACAGGATATTAGATACATAAAATCCTAAAGACCCCAACAAAATGGGCGCCTGGGTGGCTCAGTGGGTTAAAGCCGCTGCCTTCGGCTCAGGTCATGATCCCAGGGTCCTGGGATCGAGGCCCACATCGGGCTCTCTGCTCAGCAGGGAGCCTGCTTCCTCCTCTCTCCTCTCTCTCTGCCTGCCTCTCTGCCTACTTGTAATCTCTCTCTCTGTGTCAAATGAATAAATAAAAAA
>LNAC01000053.1:2799462-2818550 GCA_002007465.1 Ailurus styani
AAAAAAAAAAAAAAAAAAAATTTTAAAAAAAAAAAAAAAAAAGACCCCAACAAAAAACTATTACAAATAAGAAATGAATTCGGTGAAGTCACGGGATACAAAATTAATGCACGGAAATCTGTTGTGTTTCTATACACTGATAATGAAGTAACAGAAAGGGAAATTAAGAAAACAATCCCATTTAAAACTGCAGCAAAAAGAATAAAATACCTAGGAATAAATTTAAGCAATGAGGTGAAAGACCTGTACTCTGAAAACTACAGACATTGACAAAACAAACTGAAGATGACACAAACAAGTGGAAAGATTCACCAATGTTCATGGATTGGAAGAATTAATATTGTTAAAATATCCACACTACTCAAAGCAGTCTACAGATTCAATGAAATCCCTAACCTAACTCTTTGAATCTGTATTTTTGTATCCTTTAGATAAATACCTAGTAGTGCAAGTGCTGGATTGCAAGGTACTTCTAGTTTTAACTTTTGAGGAAACTCCATACTGTTTTCCAGAGTGGCCACGCTAGTTTGCATTCTCACCAACAGTGTAAGAGGATTCCCCTTTCTCCACATCCTTGCCAACACCTATTGTTTCCTGTATTGTTTATTTTAGCCATTCTGACTGGTGTGAGGTGATATCTCCTTGTAGTTTTGATTTGTATTTCCCCGACAATGGTATTGGCACAAAAATAGACACACAGTTCAGTGGAACAGAAGAGAAAATCCAGAAATGAACCCACAACTATATGTTCAATTAATCTTCAACAAAGCAGGAAAGAATATCCAGTGGAAAAAAAGACTGTCTCTCCCAACAAATGGTGTTGGGAAAACTGGACAGCCAACATGCAAAAGAATGAAACTAGACTTCTTACACTATACACAAAAATAAACTCAAAATGATTGAAGGACCTAAATGTGAGATCTGAAACCGTAAACCTCCTAAAAGAAAATGTAGGAAGTAATCTCTTGGACATCCAGCCTTAGCAACATAGTTATGGATAAAACTCAGGCAAGGGAAGCAAAAAGCAAAATAAACTACCGGGACTATACCAAAATAAAAGCTTTTGCACAGCAAAGGAAAACATCAGGAAAACAAAAAGGCAACCTACAGAAAGGGATAAGATATTTACAAATGATATATCTGATAAGGGGTTAATAATAATATATAAAGGGCTTCTAGGGACGCCTGGGTGGCTCAGTTGGTTAATCAGCTACCTTTTGCTCAGGTCATGATCCTAGGGTCCTGGGATCGAGTCCCACATTGGGTTCCTTGCTCGGCAGGGAGCCTGCTTCTCCCTCTGCCACTCTGCCTGCTTGTGCTCTCTCTCTCTCTCTGACAAATAAATAAATAAAATCTTTATTAAAATAATAAAGGACTTCTAAAACTGAAGACAAACAGAAATAACCTGATTAAAAATGGACAGAGAACCTGAATAGACATTTTTCCAAATACATACAGACGACCAACAGATACATGAAAAGATGCTCAATATCACTAAACATCAGTGAAATGCAAATCAAAGCCACAATGAGGTATCACCTCATACCAGTGAGAATGCCAAGTATCAAAGACAAGAAACAAGTGTTAATGACAATGTGGAGAAAGGAGAACCCTTGTGCACTGTTAGTGGGAATATGAACTGGTGTAACCACTGTAGAAAACAATATAGTGATTCCTCAAAAAGTTAAAAATAGAAATACCATATGATCTAGTATTTCCACTATTGGGCATTTACCCAAAGAAAATGAAAACATTAATTCAAAAAGATATAGCACCCCTAGGTTTATTGCAGAATTATATACAATAGCCAAGATATGGAAGCAGCCCGAGTATGTATAGATAGATGAAAGGATAATGAAAAAGTGATAAATACACACACACACACACACACACACACACACACACACGACTATTACTTAGCTGTAAAAAAGAATGACATCTTGCCATTTGTGACAACCTGGATGGACCTAGAGGACATTACGCCAAGAGAAATAAGTCAGACAGGGAAAGACAAATACCATATGACTTCACTTATATGTGGAATCTAAAAAGCAAAACAAACAAATGAATAGATTCTTAAATATAGACAACAAACTGATGGTTATCAAAGTGGAGGTGGGAGGGAAGATGGTCAAAGTAAGTGAAAAGGGATAAAGAGGTACAAACTTCCAGTTATAAAATAAGTAAGTCATGGAGATGAAAAGTACAGCATAGGGAAGACAGTCAATAATATTGTAATAACATTATATGGTGACAAATGGTAACTCCATTTACCAGTGGTTAAATATCCCATAATGTGCAGAACTGTCAAATCACTGTTGTACGCCTGACACTAAGGTAACATTGTATGTCAACTATAATAATTAATTTTTTAAAAAGCCATGTGAATTTCTAAATTATTCTTGAAGATGTAAAGTTTAGAATTTTTTAAATTTAGGTGTCGGTGTATCCTATTTTTCTCTTATGAAAATGAATTTGATATAAAATGATAAAATGAAGAAAAGATAGGTTGAGGACTGATTACACCTACTTCTGTGAAGGAACAAAGTGAAAAGTCCCTGTGGTACGTTTAAGAAAAAGGGCTCGAAATTCTAATCCTCATTACCTAAGTAGAGAATGTCTTCACATTAGAATGTTTTCAGCCAAAAGGCACATGAACACACCCAGTTCATAGAGTACAAACAGTACTCCTATTGTATCATGTGCTTAATACGCATCAGGGTTTCTGTTATGTGTGTGTCTTTCTCACTCTGGCACAATGGCCATTAAGATACCAGCTTAGGCTGTTCTTTGTTTTACTGACTTTGTATACTGTAGTAATAACCTCAAAATTGAGAGAATCTTGCTTAGTCTACCAGAGACCACGATTTCAACTCATCATCAAGTCTGTAGTTTCTCACCTGAGCTGGACTTCTGAGAATCTATGTTTTAAAGATGAAAGAAAAACCTGACATTGAGAACATCTAATGATAAAAAAGAAGAAAAAGAAAATGTTAAGCGGCAAAGAGGGAGGGAGTCAGATATGGGGAGAAAGAGGACAGTTGATAATGAAACTAGCTGCCTGGGTGTCAAAGATGATAACAGCTAGGAAAATGTGGCCAGGCTTCAAGAAGTACTGATCTCTTAGACAAAAATATCACTCCTCCACCAGAGACTTCAGAATAAGAAGGGCCTGATGCCTACAAAACAACTTTCTCTGCCCATTGCTGAGGCTTAACCAGCTTTCACCTCTTTGACTGCTCATATGTCAGGGTCACTGAAATCTTCCTTCTATATAGCTTGGTCTTTGATCCTCTCAGTTCTCACAGACAGCCTCCTCTGATTTCCTCCTAACAAGAGGTATACGGCAGCATGTTTCCCTTTGGGGGAACCAACCTGGCCTCCCAGCCTGACACATGGGTCCTAGAACACAACTCAAAGCTCTGTGAACAATTTCAAAAGACCCCCTTATATTGAAATAAGACAATCTATTAAACCAATTTATACCCACTCATGCCTCAGAAAAAATGTTTTGCTCTCACATTTCCTTGAGTCATTTTTCTCTCACAAATGTGAAGAACGATTATTACTGGACTACATTCAACTCATTTATTCCAATGACACATATTGGCCCCTTGGATGCAGCCTGGCCTTAACAATATGAGTACATATTTTCCTCGATATGTCTTTTCTTAAAGCAAAGAAAAATTATAAGTACAGACAGACAACACTTACTACAAGATTCTCTGGCTGCAATTATGCCTCCCTCTGCTCTTTGGAGCCTGTTAAAATCTTAATAATTAACCTGTAGCCTTCTCCTTTCATTACCTAGGAGTTTGAACAGACACTTGATCATTAGTGATAAATGGGTCCAAACCAAACAAAAATAACCCATTATAAGATGACCTACTAGCAATAAGCACAAAGAAAAGACTGAGAAGCCTAACTTCTCACTTTAAGTTTTTAAACTTAAGTTTTTACTGGAAATTTTGGTCCTTACATTTAAAAATGTAAATTACTTCAGCTTTAAATTAAAAGTGGAAGAGGAATTAGACAATAAATATAGTTTATCATTCCCAGCCAAATGTTTTATATTCCATTCTGATGTTATTATATTTTATAATACAATGTTGCATTTTATCCACAATATTCCTGATGATACCGGAAGGGCTCTTCTTTGTGTCTTCATGGGCCAATAAATGTTAACTGTGAAATATGTCTGCTAAATTATTGAAAGAATAAATGGCATCTGATGAGTGAAACAATAAGGGTCAAGGTCTTCCAAATTCTTACATTCTGCATATTCAAATGCCCCCTGCCTTCTTTTCCAGAATATTTATTCAAACCAGAGAGACTCAGATGACAAAAATGACAGCAATACTGGGCAAAATGCTTTCCTTTTTGCCTCAAACACTCAACTCTTTGAAGATGTCACTCCCCTTCCTCCTTATTCAGGTACAAGGAAAGAGGTTCTAAAAAGACACTGTTCTCTACTCTCAACAAAGCAACATCCAACTTTCAACCCTACAGAATTTCTAAATTCTCTCATTCTAAAGCTAAATAAGTGACCTTATAGCATTCCTTCTTCACCCAAATCGGGCCAGCATACTGCTGCAGTAAGCGATGCTCTTTTTCATAAATACAGAGTTTCTCATTTTGTGATTATGCTACGTGTATAAATAGCAGCTTTCATAGAAGGAAAGAATCAGAAGACAGTACAGTCTTCCAGTACTGTCTTCCAGATAACACCAAGAAAACTTGGGACTTTTAAGCTCATAGAAAGGGTATAAATCTGTCAGCAGACATTTGTATTTGTGTACATGGAGAGACGGCAAGGAATAAAGAGATCTTTGACTCCACAGCACCCACCCAAAAGATGCTACTTTATGGATACCATTCTCTAACCTCTAACCTTACTTCTCTGAGTCAAAACTGAAGGAAAGCTGCTTAGTAGTTGCTGTACAGAATAATCCAAGGAACCAGTGCTGATAGCCTGATACTAAAGATTAGATTCATACCAAGCTTCCCCATTCATTAACAAGAAGTGCTGCCAGACTGCCCAGAAATTTCCCTCCCGAGTCCCAGAGCCATCCCGGAAACATGAGAAACCAAGTATGGTGCAATCACGGCCTTTCTGGTATTGGATCCAAAATAAACTGTGCCTAGCCTGAGACTGTAAATGAGATCTTTTCTAATGAAAAACTAACCAGCCAAAGAAGTTCTGAGGTTTCATTTAGCCAACACAACTATCACAGACACAACCTAGTACAGTGGTAGCTTCCAACCTTATTAAATGATAAAAACAAACACTCAGTGGAAAGCCTCAAATCATATGGAATTATACTATGCCTTCAGGTCACTATTACTGCCGTGGAGGGAAAACGACGGCCTGAGGGTTCTTTCACCATAGGCTCGGGATTCTGAGCAAAGATTAAATAAGTAGTAAATGACAGAGTTCTTTAGTTTGGAATCTTTAGGGGAAGGAAGGCACCGGTCAGTAATAAAAATTCCCATATGCCAAGAACTGTTCGAAGCACCTTAGGTGCATTGTTACTTCATATTCACCAACAACCCTGGGGATGACTTTATCAATCCCCATTTTAAGTACCTGTAAACAAAAGAACCGAGAGGCTAATAAGCAACCTGCTCAAAGGGTTACACAGGCAAGAAGTGGTGCAAACTGGTGGGCCTTCGACTTCACAGGAGTCAAGGTAAACGCTGTCCCCCGGTTTCACCAATATTCACTAAAATTACGGCCAGCGACAGTTTCTGGAAGCCTATCTGCCCTTGCCTCTCCTTCCACAGAACTTTCCTTTTGAGCTCCACTTTAGAGACACGCCACGTTCCTTCCACCTCACAGCACTCCGCTGCCGGCGACAGACGATAGGAAAATATATTCATTTTACGCACAGGAACCCTCACCTTCTCCCCTAACGATGCTCTTTGAAATCGTCGGATCCATGAGGTGGGTTATTGGGGGGGGACCAGAAGTGCAAAGGCATCCAAAGACGGAATATCAAAACACAAGCGCCGGCTTTCAAAGCGAGGATGTGGGAAGCCGAACCGTCGGAGCACCCACCCCAGGGACGCACCGTGTGCCACCATGTCCCCGGAGCAGCACCGGGAGCCCGGCCGGCGCACAAACGGCCCTACAGCCAATCGACGCACGAGTGCCCCGCGGCCTCCCGGGCCCTGCCCTCGAAAGCGCTGCACGGCGGCCGGCTGCACTACAGGGAACTTTACTGTTGAGAGGAGCGGCGGGAGGCCCCGGGGGCCGGCGCGGGCCCGGGACTCTGCAGAGGAGGAGGCTGCCGGGACCCTGCCCTGTGCCCGTCGCCTCCTCCGCGGCGTGAGGCGGCTTAGCGCACCCTCGGTCACGGGGTCCGGCGCGGCGGCAGGTCCAGCAGGGGGCTCGGGCATTTCTCTTAGGCCTCGGCGGGGAAGGGTCGCGGCCCCCACAGCCTCAGGCGTCCGCTTCCCGCCCCCCGCTCTGCGTCTTCCTCCGGGGAACGCGGCTGCGCCTGGCCCCCCGCGCCTCAGGCCCTCCCGGCCCGCACCGCGCCCCGCTGTGCCGCACGGCGCCGCGCGCGCCCCATACTGGCCCCGGCGCCTGCTCCCGGGCCCACCCTCCGGCCGCCCCGCGCCCTCCGGCCCGCCTGGGGAAAGCGCGCGGTGGCGTGACCCCTGACCTCGCAGCCCGTCGCCTTACCGGCTCCGCCACCACCTGACAAGACGCAGTCGCGCTGGCCGCTCCATATCCCGGGAGCGAGCGCCTAGCCGGCCAACCCCCCACACGCCCCGCGATTGGCCGACAGGACGACAGGACCGCAGCGGCACATTCCCATTGGCTGGATTCCTCGTATTCCCGCAGCAGCGGCGCGCGTGGCCGGCTGACGGCGTCCGGAGGCCCCGCCCACCCCGGGGTCAGGCTGGAGGCGGGGCCGCGGAGGCCTGCGCGGGAGGTGCCGCTAGCGGAGCCATTGCTCGCGCGTGTCCTACTCGCCGAGTGCGGCTTCGGAAGTTCCGACGGCGCGGCGGCCCCGGGATGCGTAAATGTCCTACTGCAGTTAGCCGCTGCCTCACACTAGGTACTGGCAGTCGAGCCCCTTTTTCCTGCAGACATTGCTCTACGAGGTGAGGCTCCACCGTATAAAGTTTAGCCAACCTGGCAGGACCGTTTCCTCTCGTCCCCGGAGCCACATCATAGCATCTGCTGCTGCCTCACCAAAAGCAACCCACACCTGGGAGGAACCGCGAAACGTCAGCTCGTGCAGCCAGTTCCAGCGCATCAGGTGCCCTACTCCCATCCTACCTGTCGGTCTCGCTTCTTCCCCCCAGGCTTTCTCTCTGTCTCCTTAAAAGCAATCCCACTCCAGCCCCAGCCTCGACCTCACGCGCCAGCCTTTCCCTGAAGATAATGGCCAGGCGACTGGTGCTTTAGGGGGAAGAAAAATGGTCTGACAGGCCACCCTCATTTTCGACAACGTCCTTTAGAGCATCCAACAACCCCCCCCTCCACAGCTTACATTAAAGATAACCAAGCTTATTTAACCAAATTGTAGACCTAGAAAGGAAAAGCGTCAACCCCTCCAACTTCTTTCCTCAAGTAAAAACTGGTAGGAGAAAATTTTATTAGATAGTAAAAAAAGAATCCGAGAGAGGATGATAGGAGAGGAAACTGCAAAAAGAAAAATCCAAATCAAGTACAAAGTAAAAAACTCGGGGGGGGGGAGGGGGAAGCGGGCCGAGCATCGTCAGTTATCTGTTACAGGCTGGTTTCCATACAGAATTTCTCCTGGAGGGAAAAAGAAAATGCACAAATTAGTTCTGAGAATCTCTCAACAAAACATCTGGGTAGTTTCAGCAAGACTTGATGAAGTCCCTCCAGACCAGAACCTTTCCTTAAGGAACCTCTGCTGCAACTAGAAAGTAAAATGGCTAGAGCCATTCTTGTCACCCTGCCAGGTCTGCTCCGCTGAGCAACCTCCTTGGGCTTGTGCATAGTTAGGGGTACTTACTGAGCTCACAGTGTGGAGCTTCCTCCATCTTAGGTTGCTTCTTCATTGTGCAGACTGGATCAGACTTTTCCCAGTGTCGGCTCCCGCCTCTATATATGCAGACAAGTGCGCCTCCCTGGGTTAGATAAGGGTACTTGGGCTGCCCTGAGCAACACCACATTGGTAAAGACACCGCAGGGGAGTTTCAAGACGCAAGCCACACCCTTCAAAGCCTGATCACATTTCATCTTTGACCTGCCATGAAAAAAGAAGCAATTATATATCGGCCACTCCTGGATATTAATGAACAATTAATTGAGTTTGAAAACTTTTATTCTAAGATTTCATCTTTGATCAGTTTGGCAGGAGCTGGAGGCCAGCCTGTGAGTGCCAGTGGATGAAAGGGGTGGAGTAAGAGGAATTGCGTTCCTTCGGGTCGCCACTCCCCTTAGTGTGAAGGTGGTTGGGGCACTGGTACCAGGCCAGCATGTGTGCAAGGACTCTGCTCCCCTTTAGGTGTGAGCTGAAACCAATTAACCCCAAGCCCGACTGGCTACCAGTATTTTCCATAGGTGTGTGCGGTACTGATGCAATTATGAGGAGTCTCAGTGTGTGGGTAAAAATACTGCCCAGCCTATTCCGCGGGATCTAAGGGACCTGCTGGCATCAGCCTGGTTAATCAGTGATCCATAGGCCAACCACAAAGCCACGTAAACCCAAGACTGGGGTGACTGACGGAAAAGAAAAATAATAAAAAAACAAAACCCTGAGACTGTAGAAAAACAAATCCAGAGCAAGTTCAGAATTTCTCAATCTGGGAGGAGGGGAACTGAAAGAATGAGGAAATGATGCCTCTGGCAAATAGTTGAGTAGGCCAGCTGGAGGCACAGGTGGAAAGGAGACAGAAGGCGGGGGTGAGGAGAATGAGGTGGGTTACTGGAAGGAAGAAGTTGCTGCCTTCAGAAAGTTTCCTGATAGTTTTAAAGAAAATCTGCTTAATACCATGAGAAACATAGGCAAATAAGTATGATAGAAAGAAATATCTTAGAATGGAAAAGAAAGAAAAGAGTAATATTTATAGATTTATATTCGTCAAAGTAGGCTTCTAGCAAGTGGTTCTGCTTCCTACTCAGAACAGTCATAGGGTCAGTAGAAGGACCTATGGATCTCCTGCCCTGGATCCAGATGATGATCTCTTTGCTCCAGGATGCACACAAGCACTAAAAGTCGTATCATTACAACTTGACCTGCTCCCTGTCCTTGTTCTGCCTCAGGCAAGTTCCCTAATATAAAGGGAATTTATAGATAGGGTTGGCCAATTTACCCCCCTTCACAAGAATTACATATGAAATCATCCACGGACTAAAATGTTGGAGGAAAAAGCCCTATTTTAGTTTCGGAACTCCAAAAATAGGAATGGATTTTACAATGAGACTTTACCATAGCTCCTGTTTCCTTTACTCAGCAGTTTCTCCCAACATATACACTCCACTCATATACACTCCAGGTCTGCAATTCCTACTGCCATTAATGAAATTCTTCTTATGGGGTTGCCTGGGTGGCTCAGTCGTTAATCATCTGCCTTCGGCTCAGGTCATGATCCCAGGGTCCTGGGATCCAGCCCCGAATGGGGCTCCCTGCTCTGCGGGAAAGCCTGCTTCTCTCTCTCCTGCTCCCCCTGCTGGTGTTCCCTCTCTCGCTGTATCTCTCTCTGTCAAATAAATAAATAAAATCTTTTTTAAAAAATTTCTTATTATGTATCTATATTAAACACCATATTTAGCATCACAAATGTGAATTATCCTCACAATAGATTTGTAAGGCAGTAACTATAGTTTGCAATTTAGGGAGGTTTCTTGCCTAAGTACCTACATCTAGTTAGCAGAGCCAGGCTTTGAGCACAAATCTGTTCTTCAAGAACCAGCACTCAACTACCGTACCATATTGCCTCTATTGTGTACACCAAAAACAATTCCCTTTCATTCGAATCTAGTTTGAAAATGATCTTTCATAATATCCTATTGTAAGTTCCCCGAACATTCCACATTACCACCGTAGCCAACTCATTTCTGTATAGATGTTAATATGTATTTGCATCATATGTGCCCTTTATTGAAATAGAAGACTTTTCTTTCCATGCTTACCTTCTACTCACTCTCCAAGTATTTTTTTTGATGCTTTTGTTTTCCCTGAAACAGCTGCCTAGAATTTAACCCTTCCCACCCCTTCCCTTCCTTACCTGGAAAACATTATCATTATCATTATCATTATTATTATTAGCTTCCCTTAAAATATAAGCCCCTGACTCCTCCAGGCAGCATTAGCCCTACATTTTGTCTTCTACCCAAGGACCTCTTATTCTACTCGACCACTGGCTCATTCTGTGTATATTTGAGAGCCTACTATGAGCCAGGCCTACATGGGGTGGTACAGATACAAGCACAAATGAATAAGCACAGCCCCTTACAGGGTTATTGTTTTTGTACATTCTTCTTCTCCCACTAAATTGTAAGCTTCTCAATAGGGGTGATTATTTTATCTTTGTACACCTGCTGCTAACAAAGGCCAGGTACATGGGAGGTGTTTCATAAATGCATTAGCCCATTTTTTAATATATTATGGTTGACATGTTGCCTGACAGGGTATTACAGAATAATAATTAGGATATATCTGTTTCTATTTGTGTATCTATTTCCAAAGTTGAGTCTTACCTATCCTAAAAATATTCTTCCCTTGACTTACGCTAGCCTTGGAAGGCTATTCCTGTGATAAATGCTGGAATGCACAGGCAGGACCCTTTTTAACAATGAAGGACTTAGGACCCCAGCTGTTTGAAGTGGGAATGCTGCTGGCAGATGGCCCTCAGCTGTCCTGTCATGCCCCTTTCTCAGGCAGCCCACACTGAATGACTGATTTACATGGTAGTATAACGATTCAACCTTCTCGTCCCTAACCAGGGACAGCCCTGAAAGTTGGCTAAGCCTTTGTCCTACGTCCCAGCCCAATTTCTCCTGTGCAGATTTCCTTCCTCCCCTGCCCTTAGTGGTGATCTTAAGATCACTTCCTAATAAACTTGCTGCCCTCCATCTGAGCTGGCTTCCTTTTTTAATTCTTCCCGTAACCCAAAATCAGTGTTTCTGGAAAAGTGATCTGCACTCACTCTACTTCCTCAACACTCATTTATTTTTCCACCCTTTGTGATCCACCCCGGAAATTACTTTCTTGTGAGCTAAGTAATATCATCATTGGCCATCTATGGTCAGAAACTCTTCAGCTCTTGCAACATTTGAAATGTTGTACCGCTCCTCTTCCAGCTCTTTCTTTCTTTGGATTCCATTAAACTCTGTTCGCTGGGTAGTTCTCCTGTTTTGTTTTGTTTAAAGACTTATTTGAGAGAGAGAGAGAGAGAGAGAGAGAGGAGAAAAGAGCATGAGCAGGAGAGGCAGAGAGAGAGGGAGAGTGAACCTCAAGCAGACTCTGCACAGAGCCTGACACAGGGCTGGATTCCACAACCCCAGGATTATGACCTGCACCGAAACTAAGAGTCAGGTGCTTAACCGAATGCACCAGCCAGGCGTCCCTAGTTCTCCTATTTGATTGCTCTTCCTCGACTTTCTTCAAGTTGCTATTTTTCTTCTCTTTCCTCTTACTTCTTAAATGTAGGCATTCCTTAGGTTCAATCCTTAGTCCTCTAACTCTACCTAATCTCTGCAACTCCAATGTAATAGTACCGGGACCCACCCAGCATTAGAGACATTTGTGGGACAGGTTGGAATAATGGAAAGAACAACCTCTTAAGGGTAAAGTAGACCTGGTTTCCAGGTCTAGCCAGCTAAGAAACCATAGGTATGTTATTAAATACATAACATTGTGTTTCACTTCTTTATCTGAACTGGGTATGATACCAACCTCATAAAGATGCTCCCTTTATTTTTTTGTTCCCCAAATGTACCAATGTTCTTTCCTGCCTCCCCATCTTTTCACATACTGTGCTTCTGTTGGAACATTCTTGGTTTATGCATCCTTTATCTGGCTAACTCCTACTCACCACTGAGGTCTCACTTCAAATACTTCTTTCTTCAAAAGCCTTCCATGAGCCCAGTGTCTGAGTGAGGCATGTCTTCTATGTCTACATAGAAGAATACTATGCTGTATTCTTCCCTTTCCACAGCACTACCCCACTGAATTGCTTTCACTATTTGTATTTCTCCTTGTGAGCCAGGACTTTGTCGTGTTCACTGTTGTATCCTCAGGGAGGACTCCAACGTTATAGTCACATCCCTTCATAGCCATGGCACCATTTCACCTTTTTTTTTTTTTAAGATTTTATTTATTTATTTGACAAAGAGAGAGAGAGAGAGATCACAAGTAGGCAGAGAGGCAGGCAGAGAGAGAGAGGAGGAAACAGGCTCCCCGCTGAGCAGAGAGCCCGATGCGGGGCTCGATCCCAGGACCCTGAGATCATGACCTGAGCCGAAGGCAGAGGCTTTAACCCACTGAGCCACCCAGGCGCCCCTATCCTTTCACCTTCTTGACAGTGATTCCCAAAGGCCACTCTTCCCCGCACCCTCTTTCCCTGAGCTACAACTGCCTCTTGAACTTTCTCCCTGGTTGTCCAGTTAGAAAGTCAACATTCCTAACTATCCTCCTTTCTAATCAAACCAGGTTGTTCTTACAATTTCCCTACATTCCCAGTATTTGCGACTTAAAAATTGGAAGTCATCATGGATTCCTCATCCTCCCTCACATCTAATAATGCCAGTTACTGTAGGCTTGCTGCACAAGGTCAATTGTCCCCTTCTTTTTTTTTTTTTTTTGACACAGAGAGATCACAAGTAGGCAGAGAGGCAGGCAGAGAGAGAGGAGGAAGCAGGCTCCCCTGTGAGCAGAGAGCCCGATGTGGGCCTCGATCCCAGGACCCTGAGATCATGACCTGAGCCGAAGGCAGAGGCTTTAATCCACTGAGCCACCCAGGGGCCCCAATTGTCCCCTTCTATTTCAACTACCACCTTTTTGCAGGTTTTAGGCCTCGACAGTGCTGACCTCAACAGCCTCAATGTTCCCCAATCGACCTGACCATTTCTCCTCCCCACTTAGAAACTTCCTATTGCCTGCAGAGTAAAGAAGGAAAGAGGAGGTCATATTAAGTAAGTGCTACTTCATGACATGTGGAGGATGTTTTACATACATTATCACATTTAAATACAGAATAGACTTTTCATCTGACAAAGTTCCTCACACCATGGTTCCAGCCTTCTTTCCACATCATCTTCCACCTCTCCACCATGCAAACCCTTCATTCTAAGACCTAAATCAAATGCTACCTGCTCCTTAAAGCCTTTCCTGATTCTCACAGGATGACTTCTACTGNTTTTTTGGGGTTTTTTTTTTTTTTTTGGCTTGTATTTTTCCTTTTAGTTAATTGAGTTTATTCTCTACTTTCTATCACTAGATTATGAGCATCATATAGCTATACATACTTTATTTTATATCATGCACTACACCTAGCAATATACTCAGCACATCCTTAGCACTCAATAAACATTTGTGATATTGAACTTCAGCTTGGATTTGACTTTACATATCTGTAACCCAAAACAGTGCTTTTCAAACTGGGTTTCAATCCATCTTATTGAATGATGAAATCAATTTAGTGGGTCACATACAGAATTTTCAAAAAATAAAATAGGAAACATCAAAGACTGTCACAAGTACTAACATAGGTATTGCTTCTTTAAACTTCAGTAATGTGTGTGTAGTTTCTTACCGTAGCAATCAAAAAAGGTGGAAAAACACCACTGTAATACATATGCATTATTTCAGTCAGCTGATTACAAGCTCCTTGATGAGGGAAAGCAGATCTGCAAACCCTAATCTTACAATCAGCGAGAACCAACCCACTACTCGGAGTCCCACTCATACCAGGAAGCTGCCTGAGGACGTAAAAGAGGGACTCAAGGCAAACAGCCAGGTCCTATGTTTAAGTGAGCGTCTCTTGTATTAAGAGAGACCAAAAAAAAAAAAAAAAAAAGGTGCCTGGGTGGCTCAGTTGGTTAAGCGACTGCCTTCGGCTCAGGTCATGATCCCAAAGTCCCAGGATCGAGTCCCGCATCAGGCTCCCAGCTCTGCAGGGAGTCTGCTTCTCCCTCTAACCTTCTCCCCTCTCATGTTCTCTCTCTCAAGTAAATAAATAAAATCTTTAAAAAAAGAGACAAAAAAATAAATCCATGAAGAAACCCTTCAGTATTTACTGAAGCAGATGAAGAGCTATAGAATAGGCCTGGGATTTAGAGCTAGAAGACCCATATTATTAGCTGTGTGATGCTTGATGAACTGTTAGATTTCTTCAAGCTTCAGTATGACCAACTAAAAGAATAACATATATCCCACTTCACGTAATTGTGTTAAAAATACGTTCTAGGAGTGCCTGAGCGGTCAGTCGGTTAAGCGTCTGGCTTTGACTCTGGTCTTGATCTTCAGGACCTGGGATCAAGCTCCACATCAGACTCCCTGCCCGTGGGAAGTCTGTTTCTCCCTCTCCCTCTGCCCCTCCCCCTGCATGGTGTGGCGCGCTGCGCCCTCTCTCTCTCAAATAAATAAAATCTTTTTTGAAACTTAAGTTTTGTATACACACACACAAGATTATTTTGTGAAGAATAAACATGTTCCAAATTTTAGGTAAAAACCTGCATGTGTTATACAGTAAACAAGTGAAAGCTGATGTGGTACAAATTATACATTTAAATGTGCCCTAGGGGAATAAAAATAAATGTGCACTAGGCATGATTTTCATCTTGTTTTTTGATTGTGAGTGACAGGAAGAAACCCATTCAGGCTGGTTGTACTCAAAGGGAACTGAATCCCTCACATGAGTGGTGGCACATCTAGCTTTGAGCTGGGCTGGATCTGAGGACTCAAATATCGCCAAGCCACCGTCCACCTGTCTCTAACTCCCTCTCACTCTGGGCTCTGCATCAGTCCTAGCATGATCTCATTCTCGAGCAGGTTCTCCTTGCATGGTGGAACAACAGCCACCATCTGCTCTGTACTGATGTGACCCTCACAGCTTGCAGGCAAGGGTCTCTCTCTCCTTACTGTTCCAGCAGAAGTGTCAGGGAGGGCTCTGTCTCATACCTTGTGTGGGTAGGTATCATGAGCTGAACACAGGGCCAGGGGTGCCTGGGACACAAGCTGACCCTTACAGCTAGAGGGTGTGGTCAGCCCTACTTGAGTCATCCAGACTGAAAAAGAGACTGGCGGGGAGTCTTCTGTAGGGGTGGGGTCAGAGATTCAGAATGACAAAGATTCAGAAGGACGGAGTCTCTAAAGCAGAATAGAATTAGTTTAGAAAGACCTAATGGTTTCTTCTGTTTAACCTCACCATACAACAGAAATTGGAGCTAGGGGAAGCTCAGTAAATGGTGTTCGTGGGGATAATGACCCATGTACCACAGTAAATAGCAAGACTGGTGGTAGAGGTCTGGGGTGGGGAGAACTTCCCTCTAGTTTTCTCACCTCTGTCCTTCTGCTCTGATTGCTGTGGACGTGCCAGGGAGCACAAAGTGGCTCCCGAGGGTGGTTCCTGCTGATGCTGGGTAAAGGTCCCTTATCCAAAGTCAAGGGCTAACACAAAGGAAAAATTCCTCTGATCTCAGTCCTTAGCAAGGGTTATGGTTATGTCCCCTGGAAGAAGAAAAGCTTGGGGTGGGGCCTGTGGGGGGTGGTGGTGGAAGGGAATGGTAGAAGTCAGAAAGCAAGAGACCCGCCCTCCCCGATTGATTGGTAACAGTTTCCCTGAACTTGGAACCCCTATAACCAATCCCTACTTGGCACTGCTCTTCATCCAGCGATGCCCTTATCCTTGAATTGACCTGACTTCTGGCATGTTTGATGTTAATTCTTTACTCCCCGCAGCAGCTGGATGGGTCTACCTTTTTTTTTAAATTGTCAGATGGATATGTCTTTTGCTTATCTGTTTCTATTAATTTTCATAGAGCATGAATTCTCAGACCATGTTTATGAAAATATATATTCTACATTTAATTCAGTGTCTACCTTAATTGCCCATTACAAGCAGGCACTGATAAAGGCTTTTTGATGATGATTATGACTATAAATCACACTAGAAATCAAAGGCTACCTGTTGTAATTTGGGACTGCAGCTCCTCTGGAAATGCTAACCTCCTCTCTTGTAAGTCTTTTCTTGCAAACTGGTTTCCATTGGACTCAGCTGAAATCTTCAGTTTGATGGCCAGGAGACCCTGGTTCTAATCTCAGATTCACCAACTTCCATGTGATTCTTAACATGCCTTAGCTTCACAGTCTTCTAGTGCAAGACAGAAGAAGTTCACAGGACTTGCAGGCAAGGACAAGAGGTAAAATAAGAAACTAGATGGGGGCACCTGGGTGGCTCAGTAGGTTAAGCATCTGCCTTTGGCTCAGGTCATGATCCCAGGGTCCTGGTTTTGAGCCCTGTTTGGGTCTCCCTGCTCAGCTGGAAGCCTGCTTCTCCCTCTTCCCCTGCTCATGTGCTCTCTCTCTTGCTCACTCTCCCTCTCAAATAAATAAATAAAATTTTAAAAAGAGAGGGAGAGAGGAGATGGGATAGATGTGGAAGGGCTTCAAAAGTAGGATGCAAGGATCCTGTCAGAAGTCCCTCTCCTTCAGGGCCAGCTCTCTGAGACGCTCTTCTTTCTCCCTGCAAGCTCAGTTCTTCTTCCAGGAGCCTCAGGGTCCTGCTGTGAAGGATGATCCATCCTTGTGTAGGTATCATCTTTTGCAGAGATTCCTCCCGATGACTCTCTTTACCCCATTTTTGTCCTTGCTTCTTCTTTACAGGCCTTTAAGCAGCTACTTTTCTTAGCCTGGAGATCATTTATATTCCCATTCTGTTATTTCTAAGAGAAAGACTTAGAGGGAGGAGGAGATAAGGTGCCTAGAGTGCCAGAGACAATTACTGAAATGAGACATGTGGTTGAGTCAAATGATGAGCCCCACATATTTCAGAAGACAAGGAAGAGGCAAAAATAAACTCCAGGTGAATTAAAGACCTAAAATTGTAAAACAAAACCTTCAAAATTATCTGAAAAAATATAGAATATTTTTATGATCTTAAGATAGAATTTAAAAGATCAAATTACGGGGATGCCTGGGTGGCTCAGTCGGTTGAGCGTCTGCCTTCAGCTCAGGTCATGATCCCAGGGTCCTAGGATCGAGTCCTGCATCAGATTCCTTGCTCAGTGAGAAGCCGGCTTCTCCCCCTGTTTGCTCTGTCTACCTCTCCCCCTGCTCGTGCTGGCTCTCCCTCTGACAAATAAATAAATAAAAATCTTTTAAAAATAAAAAAGATCAAGTTATGAAAAAGTAGAAGTTATAATAGCCAATTTTGATAAAACTGACTATAACAAATATTAAAAACTTGTACACAAAAGACCTCTTTTTTTTCAGGATATGACAGGTTTTGGCGAGGATGCGGAGAAAGGGGAACCCTCCTATACTGTTGGTGGGAATGCAAGCTGGTGCAGCCGCTCTAGAAAACAGTATGGAGGTTCCTCAAAAAGTTGAAAATAGAGCTACCCTATGACCCAGCAATGGCACTACTGCATATTTACCCTAAAGATACAAAGGTAGTGATCCGAAGGGGCACATGCACCTGAATGTTTATAGCAGCAATGTCCACAATAGCAAAACTATGGAAAGAGCCTAGATGTCCATCAACAGATGAACGGATAAAGAAGATGTGGAATATATACACAATGGAATACTATGCAGCCATCAAAAACCCAAAATCTTGCCATTTGCAACGACGTGGATGGAACTAGAGGGCATTATGTTAAGTGAAATAAGTCCATTAGAGAAAGACAATTATCATGTAATCTTGCTGATATGAGGAATTTGAGAAACAAGACAGAGGATCATAGGGGAAGAGAGGGAAAAATGAAACAAGATGAAACCAGAGAGGGAGACAAATCATAAGAGACTCTTAATCTCAGGAAACAAACTAAGGGTTGCTGGGGGGTAGGGGAGGGAGGGGTAGGGTGGCTAAGTGATGGACACCGGGGAGGATATGTGCTATGGTGAGTGCTGTGAATTGTGTAAGACTGATGAACCACAGGCCTGTACCCCTGAAACAAGCAATACATTGTATGTTAATAAACTTCACTTAGCAGAAGGAAAAAAAAAAAAAAGACTTCTTTTTTTTTTTTTAAAGTAGGCTTTACACCCAATGTGGGGCTTGAACTCACCACCCTGAGATGAAGAATCACATGCTCCACCAACTGAGCCAGCCAGGTGCCCCTCAAAAGATATCTAAACATGGGCGCCTGGGTGGCTCAGTGGGTTAAAGCCACTGCCTTCGGCTCAGGTCATGATCCCAGGGTCCTGGGATCGAGGCCCACATCGGGCTCTCTGCTCAGCGGGAAGCCTGCTTTCTCCTCTCTCTCTCTGCCTGCCTCTCTGCCTACTTGTAATCTCTCTCTCTGTGTCAAATAAATAAATAAAATCTTTAAAAAAAAAAAAGATATCTAAACAAGGTTAAAATACAAATGACAGGGGGAGATAGGGAGAAGGTATCTGCAACATACATAACTATCAGAAAAGGATTTGTATCTAGCATCTGGAAAGGATTCCTATAAACCAGTAATAACAAAAAGAAGATAAACAACCCAATGGAAAAGTGGACAGAAGGTATAAATAGATAATTACCAGAAGATATTCAAATAACCAATGATACATGTAAAAATCTATTCCACCTCTCCAGTACGTAGGAAAATGCAAAGTAAGCTGACAATGAGATTCCTTTCACATCTATTGAACTAGCAATGATTTAAAAGTCTGACCACTGTAAGTGTTGGTGAGAAGCTAGGACTTGCATATCCTATAAAATTGACACAACCACTTTGGAGAGCAACTTGGCAATATTTACTCAAGTCCAAAATGTACATGTCCCTTGATGCAGAAAGTCTATTGTCTTAGAGCAGTGTTTTCAATCCCTGAGTGGGTCATGAAGTCAATTTAGTGAGTCATGTCCAGCAGTTTACAAAAATGGAATAGATGGGCGCCTGGGTGGCTCAGTGGGTTAAAGCCTCTGCTTTCGGCTCAGGTCATGATCTC
>LNAC01000053.1:2818648-2841131 GCA_002007465.1 Ailurus styani
TTAAAAAAAAAAAATGGAACAGAATAGGAAATAGAGTGCATATAACCTAAGTAGATATTACTCCACTAAACTTTCATTTCATATATGAAATGAGTCTTGATATAAAATGTATTTTGTACTATGAGTTATGGTTTTGAAAAACACTCTGAAAACACTGCTTAAGAGAAACTTTCATACATAAGAACAAGGAGATTTGTTCAAGGACATTCCCTACAAGGTGTGTCTGTAATAATGAAACAATGAAAACATAAATGTTTTCAGTAACAAACAGAATAACAAACTGGAGTGTATTAGGGTGATGGAATACCACACAGCAGCTCAAATTAATGAATTTGATCTACATGGATGAATTTTGAGAACAAATGTGAGGGAAATAAAAACAATTGGCACATGAAGGGGCGCCAGAGTGGCTCAGTCAGTTAAGCATCTGCCTCGGGCTCAGGTCATGATCCCAGAG
Organism: Ailurus styani; assembly: GCA_002007465.1. Lineage (NCBI taxonomy): Eukaryota > Metazoa > Chordata > Mammalia > Carnivora > Ailuridae > Ailurus > Ailurus styani. The sequence goes on from LNAC01000053.1 coordinate 2,819,106, forward strand.
TCCTGGGATAGCGCACCTGCTCCTCCCTCTCCTACTCTCTCCTGCTCTCTCACTATCTCTGTCACTATCTCTGTCTTTCTCTCGCAAATAGATAACTAAATAAAAATGAAAAAAAATACCACATGAAACCAACTATAGCTGAACTTTGAATAACAGAGAGACCTACACAGACAAAAAACCACATATAACTTTTTCAAAAGATTTATTTATTTATCTTTAGAGAGAAAGAGAGAGAGAGAGAGAGAGAGAGAGAAAGCACAGGGACATGAGGGGAGGAGCAGAGGGACAGGGAGAGAAATCTCAAGCCAACTCCTCACTTTTATTTTTTTAACCTTAAAAAAATTTATATATATACATATATATACACACACGTATACATATATATACATATACACATATATATACACATATACATATATATATACACATATATACATATATATTTTTTTTAAGTAGGCTCCACACCCAACATGGGGCTTGAACTCATGACCCAGAAATCAAGAGTCAGATGCTTAACCTACTGAGCCACCCAGAAACACCAAAAATCCATGTATAACTTTTGACTCCCCCAAAACTTAACTAATAGCCTACTAGTGACCAGAAGCTTGACCAAAAACATAATCAATTAATACATATTTTGTATGTTTTATATGTTGTTCTATATGTTACAGCCTGTATTCTTATAATAAAGTAAGCTAAAGAAAATGTTATTTAGAAAATCATAAAGAAGGGGTGCCTGGGTGGCTCAGTGGGTTAAAGCCTCTGCCTTCGGCTCAGATCATGATCTCAGGGTCCTGGGATCGAGGCCCACATAGGGCTCCCTGCTCACTGGGGAGCCTGCTTCCTCCTCTCTCTCTCTGCCTACTTGTGATCTGATCTCTCTCTCTGTGTCAAATAAATAAATAAAATCTTTTAAAAAAAAAGAAAAAGAAAATCATAAAGAAGAAAAATATATTTACAGTACTGTACTGCATTTACAGAAAAAAGTGGACCTGTGCAGTTCAAACCCATGTTGTGCAAGGTCAACTGAGTATGAATTTTTAAAACATTAGGGGGGGCTAGGTGGGTCAGTTGGTTGATTGTCTGCCTTTGATCTCTGGGTCTGAGGATTTAGCCCCAGGTCAGGCTCCCTGCTCAGCAGGGAGTCTGCTTCTCTCTCTCTCTCTCTCTCTCCCCCCTCCACTGTCCCTCCCCTGTTCATTCTCTCTCTCAAATAAATAAATAAAATCTTTAAAATTTTTTTAAAAGTCTGGGCGCCTGGGTGGCTCAGTGGGTTAAAGCCGCTGCCTTCGGCTCAGGTCATGATCCCAGGGTCCTGGGATAGAGGCCCGCATCGGGCTCTCTGCTCGGCGGGGAGCCTGCTTCCTCCTCTCTCTCTGCCTGCCTCTCTGCCTACTTGTGATCTCTCTCTCTGTGTCAAATGAATAAATAAAATCTTTAAAAAAAAAAAATTTTTTTTTAAAAGTCCATATACTATTTATGCAGATATATATGTATGTTCAAAGATATATATTATACATTATAAGATATATTCAATATACAATTATATAATATATTCATATACTCATACATATATAATAAATAATGTGTAATTGTATATTATAATATATATTTGAAGTATTAAAAGTGGACTGATATAAAGAGGATGCCCAGAAAGGGAATGAAAGGGATTTTAGGTGGTACGTAAATGAATGTTATAGTATCCTGCGTTCTCTTCCTTTTAAAAGATTAAAAAAATTTTTTTAGTAATCTCCACCCAGTGTGGGGCTTGAACTCATGATTAAGAGGTTCACGCTCTTTCAGCCAGCTAGGTGCCCCAACAACATTTTTATTTTCTCTATTTTAATTTTGGGGGGATGCCTGCCTAGTTTAGTCAGTGGAGTGCATAATTCTTGATCTCAAGGTCATGAGTTCAAGTCCCACGTTGGGTGTGGAGTCTACCTAATGTATATATTAAGTACATATATATAAGTACGTATATGTATATGTAAATATTAAAATTTTATTTTTTAACGTTATCCCAATATGGGGCTCGAACTGAAGACCCTGAGATCAAGGGCCACATGCTCTACCAACTAAGCCAGCCACATGCCCCCAACAACATTTTTTTAAAGATTATTTATGTATTTGACACAGAGAGAGAGAAAGAGAGAGAGAGAGAGAGAGAGAGAAAGCACAATACGGGGGAGCGGCAGAGGGAGAGGGAGAAGCAGACTCCCCACTGAGCAGGCAGCCCGATGCAGGACTCGATCCCAGGGCCCTGGGATCATGACCTGAACCGAAGGCAAATGCTTACCCAACTGAGCCACCCAGGCACTCCCCCCAACAACATCTTTAATAGATAAGAAAAAATGAATTAAGAAGTTTTCATATTGCTCAGAATTCTGAGAGGGTATCATAAAATTGTATTAAGCACTGGTTATTAAAAGTCCTTTCATCCTGGGATTTTTTTTTTTTAAATTTTAGTACCTTGGGAAGAATAACCCTCCAAAGGCAGCCTGTCAAACTCAATGAATTAGTGTCTAAAGTTGGCAAATCACTGCAGTCAGAATTTCTCCTAGCAAAAGAGATTTCTCTTTCCCTGAAGTTTCAGTCTTTCCTATCTTTGGACATGCTGCTCCTTCTCACAAAGCCCTTCCTTCCAGTACTTGTCTGCCAGGCAACCTCCAATTTATTTTCCATGATCTATTTCAAACCCGACTTCATCTGGATGCCCCACCCGTGACCAGCAGAATTTATCAATTACTACTCCGTCTTCTAATTGTCACCATGCCTTGGACATTTCTCTGTTACAGCACCTATCACATGATAGCACGATAATTTTTGAATGGCATCTTCTCTACTAAACCTCTGAACTTTTTGAGGGAAAGGTCTGCCTCTTACTTGCTTTTGTTTTCCTAGAATCTAGCAGAACTGCTGTAGAGTAGACCCTCAAATGTTTGTAAAATGAACACCAAATACTGATGACTAACTAAATGACATGGGTTTTGGGAGTTCAAATCGGATTCCCATTTTCACACTGCAGATCTGGAGCACTTAATGGTGGTCACCATCTTAGGGTATTCTAGTGGTTCCTCACTATCTCTTGTCCAGATCCTTAAAACATTTTGGTATCCCTAACCTCCAGTCTCTTCCCATTCTGATCCATCCTGGACACCACTCCAGACTAATTTTTATAAAACATCACCTTCATCTTGTCATCCCTTTGGGCAAAATGCAGTAGGACTCTCTAATCCTTTCCAATCAAATCCAAATATTTAGTCTTCACACATAAGGCCCCAGAAATGCAGCCTCACTTTAGTACTCCAAACATCTCTCTCGATCATTTTGCAACATGAACTATACTAAGGCTGGAATCTTTGCCTGTCTGACCTCTGACTTATTCCAAGCACTAAGAACAAAGGCTGGCCTGGGGGGTGCTCAGTAATTGTAAGGTTAGTGAATAAACGAACTATTCCTAGTATACAATTATTTGTTTCAGCTAGTTTTCTTCTTGTTCTCTATATACACCAAGCTCCTACCAGCCCATCTTTGTGTCTGCTAATACCTAATAAACAACACTCAATAAAATATATTGCAAATTTTAATATATGTGCCCAAATACAAGGCAGTGCCTTGTTTTCCCGAAGAGAACAACTGAAAAAAAAATGGTTTCTGGTCAACTCCATATATATGAAATAGTCAAATGTCTACTTCAAGTAGTTACTAATTTAGTGAAAATATAAGTCTAATATTATTCAGCAACACATATTTAAAATCACATGTGAAGTATTTATTTAGAAAGAATGTTTTTTCACTCAAACTTTATAACACAATTCAAATTATCAGGGCCTTCATCATCATTCAAGCAATTTTATCATCAACCAGCTCAATTTACAGATCACACCATCCTCACATATATCCAAATTGTTTGAGGACAGTTTTTTTCTGAATTCATACTATGCATACATATTTCTGTTATCTACAGTATAACCTCTTCCTGTTGCTTTCTAAAAGACTTACAAGATCTAACACTTGAAACTGTAAAGTCCAAAGCCAAGAATAATTCCTTAAATCTATGTTAAATTTTTTTTGCCTCTTTTTTGTTTTTAAGTGATTCCAGCCAGTGATCTCTATAAGCTTGTGGAACTAGCATCAACTGGGGCGCCTGGGTGGCTCAGTCAGTTGGGCATCTGCCTTCGGCTCACGTCATGATCCCAGGGTCCTGGGATGGAGTTCCAGGTTGGGCTCCCTGCTCTGCCCCTCCTCCCACTCATTCTCTCACTCTCTCTCTCAAATAAATAAATAAAATCTTAAAAGAAAAAAAAAAGAACTAGCATTAACTGAGGTTATTTCCAGATGCATCTTCCCCAAATCCTTTGACTCAAAACAAAATATATAAAACAGACATCACGGACTATAATAAGAGACTTTGTAAGAACACATATTACAAGGCAACTTCCTTGCTGAAAAATTGAGAGGAAAAATCCTTATATTCAGATTTTTTAGACATTTGTTCATTTAACAAATATTTAACGAGCACTTCTTTTGTGCCAGACACTGTGCTAGGGACTAGACACAGTGACTTTAGACAGTAATTAAATGTATAATGCCAAAGTTAATTAATTATGATCATTTTAAGTACTATTAAGGATAATTGTACCTAGCTACAAGATAGAGGAGTAATTGAGGAACCTAAGTCTGTGGGATTAAAAAATAGTTTCTCCAACAGTGCTATTTATATACAATGCAGCAGTAATTCATGTACCCAGTCTATCTGGGCTAAAATACTGACTCAGATCTTGAGTGGGTTACTTGACCTCACCTGCCTCATTTATAAACCGGAGCTAACAACAGTACCTACCCCATGAAGTTATACTGAAGATTAAACGACTTAATATACATGAGGCATTAAGAGCAATGTTGGCACATGGTACCTGCTTAATAAATGACAGCTATTATTGTCATTTCAGCTGGAACCTGAAAGACAAGTTGGGAGGAAGGAGAGAAGCTCCAACCAGGGGTGCTCAGGTGGGTCGCTCAGTTAAGCATCTAACTTTGACTCAGGTCATGACCCCAGGGCCGCAGGATTGAGCCCCACATGAAACTCTCTGCTCAGCGTGGAGTCAGCTTGAGATTCTCTTCCTCGGCCCTCCTGTACTCATGCTTGCTCGCTCTCTCTCTCTCTCAAGTAAATAAATAAAATCTTGAAAGAAAGAAGGAAGGAAGGAAAGAAAGAGGGAGAAAGAGAAAGAAAGAACTTTAAGCAAAGAGCAACATGTGCAAAAGCCCAGAGCATAAAGTTGCTTAGCCTACAGTAGAACTGAAAGGCCAGTGTTTCTAAGCATAGAAAGCCAACGGGGGAAGAATACCATGAGATATGAGATGAGGCCGGGAAGATAGGCTGACGTCAATAATGCAAAGCTTTGTAGGTCGGGTTAAGGAGTCTGAACTTTATCCCAAGAGTGAGGAAACCTGAAGGGTTTTATAAAAGGGAGTGATAAGCTTAGATTTGCAATTTTCAAAGCTTTCCCTGGCTATGGAATGGAAAACTGGTTGGAAAGAGGCCTTTGGCCTCTATTTTATAGATGACAGGAAGCCAGTAAGGAAGTTGATCCAGTCTTCTAGATCAGAGGCAGGTGGTGGCACAGAAGAGAGAAGGAAACTGGATGACTAAAGAAATAGTTAGAAGACAGAACCAGCAAGACTCGCTGGGTGTATGTTGCAGTGAGTGGGCATGGAGGGAGAGGCACTAAACAATAAACATGTATTTGAGGAAGGAAGGGGGGAAGGAAGGAATTCCTGTGATCCTGCCATATTGTTATACTGCATGAAATGCCTTTCCTCTACTCCATCTTTCCAGGCACAATACTTTCCCATTTCCTCCACAAAACTGTCTCTGATTGATCATGTCCCCTTCTTTCCAGGAGTGTTCTAGAATTTTAGAGCTGAACATTCTTGAGCTATACAGTGGTTGAAGGAACTCAGACACTGCCTGAAGACAGAGATCATGTTTTAGTCAACTTCCTATCCCACCCACCTCATCTCCCTAACACTTGTAGAGACTGTCATTACAGAACACTTTCTCTGACTTCATGAGTGGTATAGTCATAAACAACCTATACTAATATAAAGCTCCCTGACCCTTAAGCATTATATGGATCTTTCACAACCATTTTCTTCTTGGATCTTCACAGAATTCTTATAAAATAAGTACTATTACAGAGGAAATAAACTCAGAGCTAAAGTGACATGTCCAAGGTCACACACACTAAAGGAAATGGCAGTGCTAATATTTGAACCTAGATCCTGTTTCCAAATCGGATGCTTTTTACAACTCTCCATGGAGGGTAAATATTCATATGTACTTGAGACCGTAAACTCTTAGAGGCGGCTAAGTGCCACTTCTAAAAATCCTTCCCAGTTTCAGTATTAACTAACTTATTCAAGAATATTTATTGAGCACCTAGGAGTGCCTGGATGGCTCAGTTGGTTAAGAACCAGACTCTTGGGCGCCTGGGTGGCTCAGTGGGTTAAAGCCTCTGCTTTTGGCTCGGGTCATGATCTCAGCGTCCTGGGATCGAGGCCCGCATCGGGCTGTCTGCTCAGCGGGGAGCCTGCTTCCTCCTCTCCCTGTCTCTCTGCCTGCCTCTCTGCCTACTTGTAATCTCTCTCTCTCTGTGTCAAATGAATAAATAAAATCTTTAAAAAAAAAAAAAAAAAAGAACCAGACTCTTGATCTCAAGACTCAGGTCTTGATTTCAGAGTGGTGTGTTCAATCGCTGTGTTAGGCTCCACGCTGGGTGGAGCCTATTTTTAAAAAACCATATTTATTGAGCACTTACTACATTCTAGGAATGGCACCTAGTATTAGGAATAAGGTACAGCAGTGAACAAGGCAAGAAGGTGGTTGTCCTGTCTAGTCCAGGGCGGGGGCAAACAAGGAAACAAATAATATAAACAGTGGTAAGTGCTATAAAGAAAATATACATACAATGCAACAGCAAGAGCGAGATAAAGATTTGATAGAGTCACTATCTGAAGATCGAGCTCGTTTGCTTGAGGAGAAGAAAAAACTTGAAGAAGTCAGTAAGTTGCGTAGTAGCAGTTATGTTCCTTCAGCATATGTAGCTGCAGCCCCAGAACTTTATGGAGCTTGTGCACCTGAACTCCCAGGTGAAACAGAGAGATCAGCCATGGAAACACAAGATGAAGGAAAAGTTGATTCAGCAATGGAGACAAGCATGATGTCTGTACAGTAAGTACATATGTCTTCAACTGCCTTAAGTAATACAGGATTTTAAACCACTAGTGTACTTCTCTAAGCTGAAAACACTAAAGATAGGAAATACGTGTAGCACTACTGGTTGCCCACAGCTCATATATCTGAAAGCTGTGCCGTTTAAATTTGTTTAAGCTGTAAATTTGAGAAATACTTTAATACTGCTGATTGTGTGTATATCTGAATCACTTTGGCCTGTTTTCATACTTTGTATGTGCACCAGACTTTCATAGGCCTCCAGGATAAGGATCATTGCAGTAGTGTCAGGCTATTTTTATTTACAGGAACTGTTTAAATTTTGAGTTCATTACCCAGGAGGAAAGGGCGTTATTATAGTAATAAATGTATTTATTTTGATGAGTGTGTATTGGGTGGGGGAAGGCAGAAGAGCTTTTTAAAAAGTAAAAATGCGGGCGCCTGGGTGGCTCAGTTGGTTGAGCTACTGCCTTCGGCTCAGGTCATGATCCTGGAGTCCCGGGATCAAGTCCCGCATCAGGCTCCCAGCTCCTTAAAAAAAAAAAAAAAAAGAAAAGAAAATATACAAGGTGATGGGGGAAATGTGTATCCTTATTACGGGCATTACTTTGAATAGGGTGGTCAGAGAAAGCCTCTCAGAAAAGTGACATTTGCGGGCGCCTGGGGGGCTCACTGGGTTAAAGCCTCTGCCTTCGGCTCAGGTCATGATCTCAGGGTCCTGGGATCCAGGCGTGCATCAGGCTCTCTGCTCAGCGGGGAGCCTGCTTCCTCCTCTCTCTCTGCCTCCTTGTGATCTGATCTCTCTGTCAAATAAATAAATAAATAAATCTTTTTTTAAAGATTATTTAAAAAAGTGACATTTGCAACGCGACCTTGGTCTTCAGGAGGCGCTTAAGAAAAGGCATTTCCCCACAAACCTCGTTTGGAAACCAGCGTCTAAAGCAAAAAAGTCCTGAGTGTGCACAGGGGCCGCAGCCCGGCCTCCAACCCTGGCCACCTCGGTGGCCCTGGACAGCTCCCGGCCCAGCCCGGCCGCCACCACTAGAGGGAGCCGCCGCGGCCCCAGGGCCCGCCGCACTGACACCGGGCACCCACCGCGGCCAGGCCCCGAAGCCCGGGGGGGAGGGGGTACGGACAGAGGGCAAGGGCGGCGCTGGGCAGCCCGAGGGAATCGCGAGGGATCAGCCGGCCCTCAGTGAGAGGACGTCCTCAAGATCACAAACCCGACCGCCGCCACACGTCTTCCTCTGCCCCGGGGACAGCCAGTGGCCGGCGCCTTTAAACGAGGAAGCAGAGGCTGCGTCCAATCCTGGCTCTTCTTTCTCCACTTAGCCCTGGCGTCGGTCCCTCGCCGGGGGAGCGCCAGACAGGCCGTGTGCGGCTACCAATCAGCACTCAGGAACGGCGCATGCGTTCTGGGACGCACGGGGCGTACGGTGAACTTTGACCTAAAGGCGACCTCCTCTCTTCTCCCCCTCCCTCGCTGTGAAGATGGCGCTCTCCAGGGTGTGCTGGGCTCGGGCTGCCCTGTGGGGTTCGGCGGTCACCCCCGGACCTCAGGTCCCCCGGAAGCTGCAACTCGTTCGCTGTGGCCTGGCCTGGGGGGCCCCTCGGTGAGGGACCTGGGAGAAAGGAAAGCGTCTCTGACGGACAGGCTTTTCCAGTGTCTCAGCCTTGTTTGCATGCTGTGTCTTTAATGCTCAGCGTCCCACGCCCTGGCCCCGGGGTTTTGATTCTAATGCTGAGAACTCGCACCTGGATCGCAGCAGTAATAGGGCTTTCTGACCCTCCCAACTCTCAGTGCCCCCTATTTTCCGAATTCCCCACATGTCCTGAACTCATCTGTCAGCCTCCCTTTTCGGCTTAGGTGTTCCGGCTTCTTGTCTCCATCCCATCTCTTTGGCCTTAGCACGCTGTTCAAAAGGTCCCTCAGGCTTTGCGCTGCAGACTCCTTCCACACCCGACGTAACTTGTGCCTGATCTCTCATCTGCGCGATGTTTTTCTCGGTCTGATTGCTTCTCTCTCCTTGTGCCCAAGATCTTCCTTGGATTTCCGAAGGTTCAGGTCTTAGCATACATTCTCTGAGCCTGGTGTTTTACATTAGCGTAAAGGGGCTCCAGGACCGAGTCCCAGACAGTCTCTTTGATCTCCCTCGTAGGTCTTCAAAGCTTCACCTTTCACCAAAGGCAGACGTGAAGAGCTTGATCTCTTATGTGGTGGCCAAGACAAAAGTGATTAATGGGAAATACCATCGTTTCTTGGGTCGTCATTTCCCCCGCTTCTATGTCATGTACACAATCTTCATGAAAGGTAAAACCAAAACAAATCGCTTGAATCCGTTCGTGGGCAATGTCAAAGAGTTTGGAATAAGTAAGATTACTTGCATGTTCTGCTATGTGGTGTGAGCCGGGGTGTTTTCTGTTTCATAAATGCTTGAGGATTAAATTAGTTCTAAGTTAGCACTTTTGAAGACTGTTTCCAGAAAAGTATTATGACAAACAACTTGTGAGAACATCCAGGGGGAGTATAGGTATTTTTGCATTTTTCTTAACCACACACAGCTGACTATTGTAGAAATTCTTTGACCTGCACAAGGCCAGGCACCTATGGCTTCGCAGACCTTGCCTTGTGATTTATCAGTTGACTTGGCCCATATGAAAATGTGGTCTAATGCTTGTCACAGATCTGTCCTAGATAGCATATCATGGAAACAGCACTGCATATACTTATTTTCTGAATGTTTTCGTTCAGATCAGAGCTGTGCTAGTTACTAGAAGATGATACAATGATAGGTATCCACACTGGTGCCAGATGGCCTGGGTTCAAATCCCAGCTTATCACTGGCTATGTGACTGGACTAGTTACTTAACCTCTCTGTCCCTTGGTTTTCTTATCTGTAAAATATGGAAACTAATAGGACTTACCTATTAACGATATGGTTGAGATTAAAGAAATACATCAATACGTGTAAAGTACCTATGGCCTAATCATAGTATGTGCTCAATAAATGTATCTGTAACTATTATTGTACTCTATACTTTTATCATAACTGCAATTACAGTAAACTACCATATTGTCAGCTAGCTTCATGGACTTGCAAAATCTAAAGTAGAAATAGAATGGCTGCTTTGTCTGCTGCCAGGTTTATAGTTTATAACTAGGATTAAATGAGAAAAGGGTGTGTAAAAGCATTTTGATTGGTTTGTTTTTAAGCTTTTTTTTAAAGATTTTATTTTATTTATTTATTTTTTATTTTTTATTTATTTTTTAGAGAGAGAGCACGAGCAGGGGGAGGGGCAGGCAGAGGAAGAGGGAGAAGCAGACTTCCCACTGAGCAGGGAGCCGAACGCAGGGCTGGATCCCAGCACCCTGGGGTCATGACCGAAGCCCAAGGCAGAATGTCTGACCGACTGAGCCACCCCAGCAGCCCCTGTTTTTAAACTTTTAATTATGGAAAGTTTTAAATATACACAAAAATAGAATAATAAAATGAATTTCCATGTACTCAACCTCACTTCAACAGTTACCAACTCGTGGCCACCAATCTTACTTCATTTATACACTTGCCTTCTCCTGTATTATTTTGAAGCCAACCTAGACATTATATCATTTCATTCATAAATATGAAAGCAGTTTTAAAAACTAAAGCCTAAGGTAAAATGTAAGAATTATCATCAGATGAACAACAAAAAAAAAAAGCAGTCATAGAAATATGTTGAATTACAGTATTTTTGAAAGTGTTCCAGAAAGGAGATAAGTTAATATCTGGTTGAGGATTACATAAGGTTAATTGAGCAAGATTTCCTGAGGTTAGGGAGATTTTGAGTTTTTACTTTAAAGAGGGAATGAGTAGAGTGAACCAGAAGAGGGAGAGCATTCTATAGTAGATCACAGAAGGCCAGCTTGGCTGGAAGAGATGTGATGTGCTAGGGGGACAGAGAATGAGAAGAGAGATATAGGTTGGCCTCACAAGAGTTTCAAGTGTCCTGGTTTAGAGCTCTGATTTAGAGTAATGTTGGGTTGGGCCAAGTATGTGCGTTGTGGGTAAAAGTGCAGTTGGAAGCTGTGGTTAAGATTCAAACTGGGATAACATCACACTCTGTCCTCTACTTTAATGAGGCAGGATTGCAGATGTTATGGGCTGATGCCAAAAAGGCTAGAAGAATAAAGACAAATATGTGGAAGCACAATATAGAGTTTCATCAACTTCCATACCGGGAGATGGAGCATTTGAGACAGGTATGGGCTAGGGGCAGATATCCAGAAGTTCACGGTGAGGTAATTAAAGTTAACCAAGATCTCAAGCTTTTTTCTTTCCTATCTTGTTCACCCCTGATCAACCTTTTCCCCTCCACTGTGAGATCAAAGCATTGAACTAAATGAGAGCATCAGGTTATTTGTCAGAATTGGGTTTATTCAGAGTCGTAGCCCTCTATAATAGAGCTCCATAGAGAGTCTGGAGGATTTTCTGAATAAAAGTTATAAATACTAAAATCAGTTCATTTCTGAATATATAAAAATCTGCAAGGATGCAAAAGGCAGCAGGAAAATAGTATTTGGTGGTGACCTGATGGGTAGTTTTTGTTTTTTTTTTAAAGATTTTATTTATTTGACACAGAGAGAGAGAGAGATCAGATCACAAGTAGGCAGAGAGGCAGGCAGAGAGAGAGGAGGAAGCAGGCTCCCTGCCGAGCAGAGAGCCCGATGTGGGCCTCGATCCCAGGACCCTGGGATCATGATCTGAGCCGAAGGCAGCGGCTTTAACCCACTGAGCCACCAGGCGCCCTGATGGGTAGTTTTGAAGCTAAAAGTGAGAACCTAGGACCCACTCGGCATGTCAGGAAGAATTTGTTGAGGGATTTACTGTAATGTCAGGCTCCATACTAGACATTATTTGGGATACGAAAATGAACAAATCAGGGATCTGTCCTTAAGAAACTTAATCAACTAGAGGTAGATAGAAATAACCTTGATCCTTCTTCACTGGGCGGCAATAGAAGTTTACTGCACAGTGTGGGGGAGGGGTTGTTCATTGTATTAAGAACTTACTTGGGTTAAAACTGCATCTGTCTTTATTTCTGCTTAGTTCCGTCGAGACGTCACCAAGTGTCTTTTCCTAGGTATTATTTCCATTCCACCCTTTGCCAACTACCTGGTCTTCTTGCTAATGTGAGTACAGATTTCTATCTTCCCAGCATATTGAAGAAACATAGATTTTTTTTTAACATAGATTTTTTTTAATTAAAAATTATTTAAAGAACTTTCCATTTCAGAAGTAGCAGAGATTATCATATTTCCTGCTCCAATCTTCTAATTAGCCACTCAGTAATACTTGGATTACTGGGTCAGCTATAGGTGTAGGTAGCTTAGACTTTTCCTGTCTTTTAGGTGCCCCTGTGTGTTGTGAAATAATATTATGACCTTTTCCATCATCCCTAGAGGCAGCAGTCCACTCCCTGAGAAGCATAGCAATTAGGGAGAATCTTTTTTTTTTCAGGAGAGAAATGCATTTCATATTCTGATAACATAAATTTTTATTACTTTACCTTGTATCCAAAGATGACAGTTTTATTTTATTTACTTATTTATTTTAATGATTTTGTTTATTTATTAGAGAGAGAAAGCAAGAGAGAACATGAGCTGGGAGAGAGGCAGATGGAGAGGAAGAGGCAGACTCCCCCCTGAGCAGGGAGCCTGACGCTGGGCTCAATCCCAGGATCCTGAGATCATGACCTGAGTCAAAGGCAGACGCTTACCTGACTAAGCCACCCAGGCACCCCAATTTTGTTATTATATTTTAAAATTTATTTATTTAGGGGCACCTGAGTGGCTCAGTCATTAAGTGTCTGCCTTTGGCTCAGGTCATGATCCCAGGGTCCTGGAATCGAGCCCCGCGTCTGGCTCTCTGCTCAGTGGGAAGCCTGCTTCTCCCTCTCCCACTCCCCCTGCTTGTGTTTCCTCTCTCGCTGTGTCTCTCTCTGTCAAATAAATAAATAAAATCTTAAAAAAAAAATAAATTTATTTATTTATTTTGAGAGAGAGACAATAAGAATGAGCGAGCACAGGGGCAGGGGCAGAGAGAATCTCAAGCAGACTCCCTGCTGACCATGGAGCCCAACAGGGGACTCAATCCCATGACCCTGAGATCATGACCTGAGCCAGAAACACAAGTCGGACACTTAACCGACTGAGCCATCCAGGCGCCCCCAAAGATGACACCCTTAAATTGTGATCTTGCATGTTATTTTAGTTATCTATTGCTGTATAACAACTGCGAAGCTTAGTAGCTTTTCATGGCGTTGTGGGTCAGGAAATCAGGCAGGGTTCAGGTGGGTGACTGATTTTTCTCTTCCGCGTGGTGTTGACAGAAGTCTTTCGGGTATTTAGCTGATGAAGGGACTAGTCTGGATGGTCTCAGGTCATTCTTACACCTGGTGCCTTAGCAGGGAGGCTGGAAGGCTGGAGCTCTGAGGTAGAGTGCCTACAGGTGGCCTCTTTAATGTGGTGGCCTCAGAGAAATATGGCAGCTCAGGGCTCCAGGGGTGAGGGCTTCAGCAAATATGTATCTGCTTGGCCTTTAATAATCTAGCCTTGGAGGTCACAAAGACTCACTCTGCTCTGTTTTATTGGTTGAATCAGTCACCCAGATTTAAAAAGTAAGGGGACACAGACCTTCTCAATAAGAGGAATGCCAGGGAATTTGCGGCCATGCTTTAAAACCACCACACATGTAGAAAAATGAATTAAAAAACAAATTTGCCTTGAACATTTTACATGCACATACAGACTGTGCCACAGTTTCAGCATCACATACAAGGAGCGGTCTGTGTGCACCTCTCTCCCACTCTGTCCAAAATATGTTCTTTAAATGCATTTAGTTCAAATGAAGTCATTTTATCTAATTACTGCATGCGAGGCTGTTCCGCTACCGCTTCCTGTCACATAACCTCAATAATGTTGCTTGAAATTGTGCTTCAGTGTATCTTTAGACCTCGGTCTGAGACTCATTTACAGAAAAGAGCAGTGTAGTAGGGAGGGAAGTTATGTCTCCATCTCTTCTTCCTAGTGTTCGTGTCCACCACACGCTTTCTTCGATCACTTTGAAAGATGCCTGTTACAGCAAGTGACATTGTGATTTCTTTTCCTTTCAGGTACCTGTTTCCTAGGCAGCTCCTGATCCAACATTTCTGGACCCCAAAGCAACAGATTGATTTCTTAGATATCTATCATGCTCTCCGGAAGCAGTCCCACCCGGAAATCCTTTGTTATTTAGAAAAGGTTATCCCTCTCATTTCTGATGCAGGACTTCGGTGGCATATGACAGAGTTGTGCGCCAAGGTATTCCTCCAGCTAACCTTCCCACAGACTCCGACTCTTGTGAGATCCCGTTTGCACTAAAACTAGGCAAAAGGGCCAGGCAGGACCTTCCTAACCTCTACCAATCTCTCCCCTCTCCTAAGATACAGCATGGTACCCACCCAGCAATACATGACATCCTGGCTCTGAGAGAGTGTTTCTCTAACCATCCTCTGGGCATGAAGCAACTCCATGCTTTGCAAATGGTGAGCACTTTGAGGCTTTCTGCGTCCTGCGGCCTCACCTTGGCTCAGGTCATACATGTTGACTTTCTCCTTTGTTGATGTGTTACAGAAAGCCTTGAGTCGAGCCCTGCTTCTCACACCTTATCTGCCTTCTTTCTTGTTGCGACACCGTTTAAAGACTCATACCACTGTAATTCACCAGCTGGACAAAGCTTTGGCAAAGTTGGGGATTGGCCAGCTGACTCCTCAGGAGGTAAAATCGGTAAGAACTTACTGTGATATCAACCCTCGGTCCTTGGTGGGTTTTTGAGCTCACGGGGGGTTGGAAGCTTACAGAGAGCTCCCTGTTTTGCTTGTTAGAACAAAAGCCAAACTCTTTATTCTTTCACCTCATTTCTGTGTCTTTTTTCTCAGTGAACTTAACTCATGGAAAAGGAATTGCCCATAGTAATTTGGGTTCATGTTTCTTTTCTTTTGGCCCTTCAAAAACTGAGGACACTGTGTTGTTTTTTTTTTTAAAGATTTTATTTATCTATTTGAGAGGGAGAGAGAGCACAAGCAGGGGGAGCAGCAGGCAGAGGGAGAGGGAGAAGCAGGTTCCCTGCTGAGCAGGGAGCCCAATGTGGAGCTCGATCCCCAGACCCCGGGACCATGACCTGAGCTGAAGGCAGATGCTTAACCGACTAAGCCACCCAGATGCCCCCAAGGACACTATTCTTTAGATCTACCATTTTCTGTTATATAGGCCTCTTTGCTTGTCCTCTTGTCTGTCGTAGTTCCAGTTGCCATGGAGAAAGGTTTCTTGTGGGCTTGAGGTTATAACTTATTTAAGGGAGATTTTGAATTATTTGTGGGTTACAGTTCATGGGCATATTTGCTTTGTGACTGTTGAGGACTGTTCCTCTTCTGAGTGATCCAGGCTTGTTATCTTCGTGGCCTGAATTCTACCCATATTACTGAGGAGAGGTGTCGAGCTTGGCTGGGGGAGTGGCTACAGATTTCCTGCAGCCTGAAAGGTAAGAGACATCCCTGTGGTTATGCCACTAAAATCCAAAGTATTTTTCTGCTTGATTCTAAGATTATTTTGGAGTTGATTATTGAGTACCGCAAGACCCTTATTTAATATATATATCTAATTGAAAGGGTATAAACTCGTTTGCCTACAGGGGCCAAGCAGGTAATGAAGTGGACTGTGCAAGACAAGGGGGAGTAGTGAGGACTGTGGGGGCCCAGGACGGCGCACTGCCAGCCTGAAGCAGTTTCTCGCTCCAGCACTATTGATCCTGATGTCCTGTGCGTTAGAGGCTCTCTGGCAGTGTCCCTGGTCTCTACCCAGTAGGTGCCAGCAGCATCCTCCACACCAGTTCTGACAACCAAAAATGTCTCCAGACATGGCCAGATGTCCAGTGGGGGAGAGAACAGAATTGCCCCAGTTGCGGAGCGCTAGTCTAAAGGCCTCCATATTCAGAACAAAGACACTCAGCTGGCTANGTGCGGGGGGGGGGGGGGGGGGGTATTAGGCCTGTGGGTCTCTTGGAACCTTTGACTAGGCCTTGATGTTTTCTAGGCCTGTGAATGTCAGGGCGGGCCTGCTAATCTCCTTGGAGCCCAGAAATGTTTCCAGGGCGCCAGCTTCTGCCGGAACCCCAGGGGTGACGGTGGCGTTCAGTAGCGTTACCAGCTCTGAATTTTCTGTCGCCAGCCCGTAAGAGTCCAGAAGTGAGGCCGAGTAGAAAGGCGTGTCTGGCGGAAGGAAAGGAAAGCGCCCGCAGGGGCGGCCCGAAGCGGGGGAGCTCCAGAGCGGTAGCCTCTGCCCTGGGCTTCCGCCCCGGATGCAGGCCTGTCCGCCGCGGCAGTTAGAAGGCCACCTGTCCCCTGAGCAAGCCGCTGACACTGACGGTGTTTACAGAAGCCGAGCTGGCCCTCCTGCTACACAGCGTGGTCCTGCTTTCCGTCAACTACGCGGGGACCCGGCGCTGAGCGGCCGCGGAGCGGAGGGCCGTGGCCTGCGCTCACAGGGCACCGCCGCGGGGTACCGGGCCGCCCGGGCGGCGGGGGCCGGGCGCGCCCGCAGGTGGGTGGGAGGCGGACGAGCGCCCGTGTCGCCGCTGGAACCGAAACGAGCCGTCGGCAGAGGCGGCCGGCGTGCGCCGTCGCCCCAACTTCCTCGGAATCCGCCGGGCCCGCAGCGGCCTCCGTCCTGGCCTGTCGCCTGGCCTGTCGCCGTGAGCCATTCAGGTCCGGCCTAGAGGGGCGCTTTCGCCCCGGGGGGATCCTCCCCGGCGCGTCTCGGCCGCGCTGCCCCCGCCCCGCCGGGGACGACCGGACGCGGGCTCTTTTCCCGGCCTCGCTGGGTTCGCCGCCGCCTCCCTTTCCAAAGCCTGGACCCCCCCCCGCCCAGGGAAGTAGTTACTCATGTGTGGGAGCTTTCTGAGGGAAGAGAGAGGAGGAGAGGCAGGGGCCTCCTGCCACTTCCCGTGTTCGCAGCCTTCACCCTCCCCTGTCGCAGCTCCGGGCTGCGGGGCAGCCCCTGCGGACGTCCCGCTCTGCTGCCCGCCTGTCCCCGACAGGGGCCGCCTGCCCTGGTTCTAGTCACTGCCCTGCCCGGGGGACCAGGAGCGGCCTGCATTGTGAGTAAGTTGGGGTTAGCTTTTGTCTGTGTACACCATTGACCTGTAGTGACTTACTGTAAATGCATGAAGCACTGTTTTAAAGCCAAGTAAAGATTGCCTGAATCCAGTTGCTGGAAATGACTTTGCATACTCTTAATTTTTTTGCTGAAGTTCCTTTGACAAGACTGACAAAACCTAACTGATGGGGGAGGGAGGTGGTTGGAATAGAAGCTTCTGATGGGATGGAAGTTCTGAGGGAACTGATTCGACATCGGTCCTCTTTGCTGGATTTTTAGATGGTCCCAAGGAAGAGAGAATTTGGGATTAACAAGTGAGCCCCCAGAGTAGGCACGACAGGCAGGGACGAGCTCCAACAGGGCATATGATGCGAGTCAAGCTCTTGGTGCTCCAAAGAGAATGTTCTGTTTTTCCACCATAATGTTGTTAACATTAATCTCTAACTGACCTAATTAGTTTTATACATGATGCTGGAGAAACGCCCTTTCTCTAACAATTGACAAGACTGCCAAAATAAAGAATAACACACTGTTCTTTTGAATATTTCTTTAATATTACATTTAAATATTCTCTTTAAATACAGCATTATCACAATGTAAAGGACCTAAAAGGCGAAAAAAAAAAAAAAAATTCTTTTCAGAGACCCAGACAAGCTTTGGACTCACACTGAGACTACTACCTGTGCACAGTATGTGAGAAAGGAAACTGGGAAATAATGACTTGCAGTAAGAGATTTCTTTATCTAGGCCTAGACTGAGTGGGACCGAAGCCATCTGCTCCTGTGACCAGAGGTCTAGGCTTAGCTTTTCTAGCAACCACGAGCTAGAATTCTGTCCAGCTCAGGTAGCACCAGAAACGAGATGGACTAGGTTGTAGAAAAGGCCCTTTGCTTGACAAGATGATTAATGCTCAATGTTAATATTCAGCATTAAAAAACTTGGGATCAGCATGAGTCAGAATTGTTAATGGAGGGATGGACTTGGATTAAGAAATTGGGTTTTCAGATACCACTTCTTGGCCTTTTGGCTAAGATCAAGTGAAGAAACTAGTTTTTCAGAAAAACCAATTATCTTGGGGGCTGGCAATCAGTTTGACAATGAGATTCAGATTCTTGGTTTGATCCCAAAGGCTAAGTGTCTCTTATTGAGCAGCTGGAATCCACTTCCCAGGTGAGGCTGGAGCCTTCCTAAGGAGGGAATGTGTAGAGCCCACCCTCCCCTTCCAACACAAACTTTCGGGAAGAGTCTTCTCCAGAGTCAAATTTGCAGTGAAGCTTCAGTCTTGTATTCAAGGAGCCAGCCGAAGGTGGGAGAGTGGGGCTCAGCTTGGGAGAGTGTCTAGATCTCAGGTCCTTAAGCCTGTTTTGTGAGGCTAGGGGATCCGGGGAGACAAGGTCCTGGACGTAAGAGCTCCCCTCCAAATGTAAACCAAGCAAAACCGGGAATGAACAGGAGAGGCAGACTGGGTTAAGAGATCTATCTGTTGAAGTACAAGGCCTCACAGGCTCAGGTGAGAGATCTGATAGGTGAACTGCTGTTGGGACGTACAGAAAGGGTGCTTTCACAGCCCACAAGAAAAGGCCTGGTGAGCAAGGTAAGTGGGAAGAGTTCTCTCCCCCACCGAAACCGAAAAGGTTTTCACTTGTTCTTTGCTGCTTAATAAACCATACCAGAAGTGAAGCATGATGTCAAGGGCGCTAGAGAAGAGTGTTTGGCTCCCTCCTGTCTCCAAAGGGAGACAGAGGTAACTGCTAATGAAAAGAATTCTGTGGTCAGTGGAGCACATCCTGGAACATAAGCTGGACATAGGATGAACAGGAACCGTGTCCCTCCATCAAGGTAAGAACTGAATTTGAGTCCTACTTTATAGATCTCAAAGGTTATAGTCAGAACTTGAATTCTTTGGAACCTGGGAACTACAATAAAGAATTAGTTTGGAACCTGGGAGCTGCATTTAAGAATTAGTTTGGCTTCCAATTTTTACTTATCAAGATGGAGGGATCCTATAAACATTTGCAGTTCTTGGGGTTGTGGAGGGAGTGGACAGGAATAGTGTAAGAACTCTGCAACCCTGTATATCCAAGGACCACAAGGGTAGATACAGAAAAAAAGAACAAAAACTAGTCGGTGACTTTAGGTTGCCACATCCTCTCTTCCTTTAAAGCTCAAACCTCCCAGAGTGGGGGAAAGACCTGGGTGGAAAAGCAGGCGTGGCACAAATAAAGTCTTCTCTCCAGAGGGCAGCCTGTCCCTGCTACCTCTTTTGGACACAGTTAGTGCTCTATATATGCCTCCCGTGGGACGTGAGAGTCCCAGCCTACCGGTGCCTGACAGAGCGGGCCTTAGACACAGACAGGAGACTCCGGCTCCTCAGGCCACGTCCCCAGCCAANGGTGGGGGGGGGGGGGGGGGGAGAAATAGACAAGTTTAACTCCAGTACCTAAGAACACGTGAAAGAAATAATTCAAGTTACAGACCAGATATCCCCAGTGTGGGGAACAGGTCAAATATTAACTTATTTACCAAATGGGGGGCCAGGGAAGGCAGGTGAAATTTTTATAAATCCTGGAGGTTTTCTACAGGAGCAGAGACCCTTCTGTCCGCTCCAGATACTCCGGCTGATGATGCTACACCAAAGTGGGGTATCGGCGTGACTGATGAGAAAGCGAGCTCGTACCCCACCTGGAGCTCAGGAGGGAGAAGGGGCTCTGCCATGCCGGTCGAGTTACTGTGTTCTGGTCCCTACGTAAAGAACAGCTGCTTGAATGACCCCGCTTCTCCCGGGAGATCCTCGTTCTTTGTTCCGGGAGCCCCGCCGGCCCAGTGTGCGGCGCCGCGCGGCCGCCTCCGGCCCAAGGCTCTCCCCGGCCCGAGCTGGGACTGGTCTCCTTGGTCTGTTCACCCTTTAAAAAATACTTTTACAAACAATTCTTTCCCACCCGTTCCCCCCGCCCCCAGGCCCCAATAAAATAACATGGGAGTAGCAGCTGCTTCTACGGTTTTGTTTGGAAATGGTGTTAGATAAAATAAGGGAATAAATAGAGAATGGGTCAGAGGCGGAACTGCGTCCCCGTGTCAGACTGCCAGAGGCAGTTCTAGGGAAGGCTCTTCGGGGGGCCTGTCCTCACTCGGCTGTGAGGCTTTCTCCAGCACACAGCCCTCTTCGCTGTCCGTGCGGAAGGGGAGGCTCGAGGGGGACCAGGAGGGGCGGAAGTCTTCATTCCCAGGCTCCTCGGGGCTACAATCTTCGGGCACTAGCGCTTCCAGAGCGGACGTTTTCCCCACTTCTGATTTACACAGGGCAGCTGGGTCTGGGGGGCCACAGGCCACCAGTGAGGTAACAGGGAGGGAGAAGACATTCAGATCCTTCTCCTTGGGGAAAGAGGCTGGGACTTCCTCTGTACTGGGCTCTCCTTTCAGCCCCAGGACTGGCCTCTGCTCCACCTGATAATAGACCAGGGGCCCGCTGTTCAAGTAGGGTGGGCTGGTCACCGCTGAGGCAGTGGGGTGGTCGGAGTTCTCGGCAAAACACAGGACCGAGGAGCCCGGGGGCAGCTGAGCCTGGATGAGAATGGGGGCGCTCAGGCCCGGGCACAGCTCTTCTGGAACGGCCAGGGGCTCCTCCAGGATGCACACGCCCAGGCTCTCTATGCTGGAGTCCAGGCTGGCACTAGAGCCGCTGGAATCCTCCTCTGCCTTGAGCCGCTCCAGTTCCTCCGCGCTCTGCAGGTGCATCACTGCCGTCTCATTCTCGGCAATGAACTCCTGGAAGTCCTGCGTCTCCGAGCCCTGGGCTCCCGTCAGACTGCAGCTGGCCGCGGGGGAGGGCTCCTCGTCCGGGGCCGCGGGGCGGCCCACCTGCCGCTTGCGCTCCAGCTCCAGCTTCATGATGGTGTGGAGGTAATGAGTCCGGACCCGGATCGGATTAAATTCGATGCGCCCGGCCATGTTCCCGCAGCCGTCTCTCGAACAGCCACACGGGAAGGACATGCGGTCCACCTGGGGACAGGACAAAAAGGTGGAGGCAAGCTGAGGCCACCAGACTCACAGACGGAGAGCGGAGGCGTGAGCTGGCAGCAAACACAGGCAGCTGGGACGCGAGGTCTTACAAGGGGAAGCACCAGGAACAAATGTAATGCGCAGCACGACCTAACGGAGCACTGCGCGGTAGCTGCCAGGTGCTGTCAGTTCCCGCAGAGCCAGGAAGTAGCACCGGGAAGAACCCCCGGGAAGCTCCTTCGTCTCAGGCGCACCTGGGTGGAGCCCAAACGTACGCATCTGACGCTTTGGTTTAGGCTCAGGCCATGATCTCAGGGTCTTGGAATCAAGCCCTGCATCAGGCTCCACGCTCAGCACAGAGTCTTCTTACCCCTCTCCCTCCCTCTTCTTGTGCTCCCTCAAATAAATAAAATCTTGGGGAGAAAAAATAGAAAAGGAGCCTGGGTGGCTCAGTCTATCAGCATCTGCTCAGTTCTTGATCTTGGAGTCTCGGGACTGAGCCCCACATTAGGCTCTTGGCTCAGTGGGAGCCTGCTGTTCCCTCTCCCTGCCACTCCTCCTGCTTGTATTCCCTTTCTCGCTGTCTCTCTGTCAAATAAACAAGTAAAATCTTGAAAGA
>LNAC01000053.1:2842093-2884942 GCA_002007465.1 Ailurus styani
GGGAGGGAGGAGGGAGGGAGGGAGGAAGGAAAAGGTCCTTTATCTCTTCAGGACTTTGTTTCCTCTTCCAAAGAAAACATAGCCAAAAATCATGCCAAAGGGCCTTTCCAGTTTAAAAGTCCAGAGATACCTCTCTGAATGCTGACAGTTCTCAGAGTAGAAGAAATTTTTGTGCCTCAGGGACTTTTCCAGAATTTACCTAGTTCATTGAGAAAACAAAGGCTGGGCCCCAAGCCTCCTGCCTTCTGCAATGACAGGGGAAGGAAGTAGAAGATCTAGCTGGTCCAGAGCAATATATTCTAGGGAAACTAAGTGAAAGTGCCTTAGTTTTGCTAAGGCGCTATAATGACGGTTCAAACATAACAACGGCCAGCTTTTCACCACCTGCTTCATCTGTCCCTGATGGTTGACAGTTGATGTCTGGAGCAGTTACTAAGGTAACTAACTTACAGACCAGGAATATCTGGAAAGGAGATCCCCTCTGCCTCCTTTTCTCCCTTTTAGACCCCAAAAAGGAAAAAAGCCCACACACACCAAAAATAAAAAACGTGAACAAATATATACATGTAAAAATACACAATGTCTTCCTACGATAACAACTTCTAGAACTCTCCATTCCAGTTCTTAGGAGCAGTCCAATTTTTAGGACTATTCTCAGGACTGTATAACAGACTGATAGATTATGGGACTTCAGTCTGAAAAGAAGTATTTGGCCAGATCCACTACCGCTATTACCTACCTAAAAATAAGAAAGCAAAGGTTCATTAGGATACATTCAACCACAAGCACTCAGCACCCACATCCTCAGTATACAAGTTCCAAATAACTCTCATCCTTTGGGACGGTACTGCTGTTTTCAGTGGAGATTTGCCTTCTACAACTGTCCCCTGCCAGGCCAGCTAGGGGAGGATGTCTTCCATCTTTTAGGACACTGGACTTTAAGCTCTGCCAAGCCAAGTCCGATCCTGAATTACAGGAACCTGAGAATCATTTTGAATTTTACAAAACTGGAGTAGAGGTCCTGTGAGCGTTTGCAAGATAAAACCCGAAGGCCTACCTCGTCTCTCTGCTTCCTTTTAGCTCAAGATAATCAGTCAATATTTCAGGAACAGCTACTAACGTTAAACTTACTAACCCATGTTCCCCCATCTGCTGACAGCTGCTGCTTATCACTTCTGAGGTGAGAAACATAGGAAAGATAATTGCTTTCTCCCCAGCTTAGGAATCCTGCCATGCTTGGTTTTTCCCTTGGTGGAGGAGGCTGTGGAACTAGGGAGTGTCCCCAGTCGTGGGGAATCCACCCACGGATGACGGCCAGCCTCCCATGTTCACTGGTCCCCACACCACATCCCCCGGACTCGAGATCTGCCATCTCAGGCCCACCAGGACTGACCTGGCATTTAATCCCAGCCTGACTACAGGCACAGGCTTCCGGGTCACAATACAGGCGACAGTCACAACCACACTCTTCCCGGGACAGGCGGATGGCTCGAAGTTCTTGCTTCTCTTCAGCATCAATGCGGTGGACCCCCGAAGCCCTCAGCAAGGCCCGTCGCCGTTTGGTGGGCAGGGGCTGCAGGAAGAAGTAATCATCCACCTCCACATTTTCCACATCGATATCTTCATCTGAGACATCATCCAGGGTCAGGCCATCTGCCTCCACCGACTCCACTGTCCCATTCTTGGTCAGCTGCCGGGAGACAGGAAGGAAAGGTTAGCCTGGAGAGCAGCAGAGCCCAAAGGAACTTTCTGCAATGATGGGCATATCCGGGCTGCTCGTAGCACACGTGGCTACTGAGCTCTGCACATGCATCCAGTGCAAAGCAGAAGGGAAACTTTATTTCATTTTAATTGAGTATAAATAGTCACACATGGCTAGTCACTACCATACTGGATAGTTTAAGAGGATGAATCAAGAGCAGGAAGGCGGGAAGCCTTAGGCAGCTCTAAGACCTCCCTGTCAACACAGAGGCTATCACCTTTCCGGACTGAAGTTTCTCAAAGCCCGTGGTCTCATATTCCCTCCTAGAAGACCAGTATTTTCCCACAAATATACCCTCCATCCCCAGCCATGGGGGATGGCTTCTGCTAACTTGCCTTCTGACACCGGGAGGAGGAGGTCTATCAATGGCTGGATGTTCCTTGGATGTCTAAATCACCTTGCAAAACACCCTCCAATCTACACCCCCCAAGGACCCAAAACCACAAAGAGCACACTAAAGTGTAGTACAAGGCTACCAGGTCTTTGACAATGAACCCGAAGCCCCAGAGTGTGAAGAATTATTCTCATACACAGAAGAGCTTCATTTCACTGGGAGGGGAAAAAAACGACCAATTAAACAGCTATCAAAGAAGCCCTCACTTCCAACCCACAGCCTAGAACACATTCATTCCCCTTCCTAATCCTTTTTATTTGATTTCAAAGAAAAGCTGTATGTGAAGTAGGGTGACGTATGGAACACTGGGGTATTCTCTACAGGCAGAAATCTCGGTTCTCTGGTCTAAGAAAGACAGAGAACCAGAAAAGGGAGTCTTCGTGGAAGGACGGGCTGAAGACAATCTGGCCGGACGAGTTCTGAAAACTCACTCGAGAATTCAAGGGAAGAAAACGAGGCTGCGCGATTCCCAGAGCTCTGAAAGCTACTAGCAGGATGAGAGCCGAGCTCCTGGAGGGGCTGGTTTCTTTCATCAGCCCCAGCCACAGATGAGTGCTGGTAAAGGAACAACTCCTGGGAGACAGATGATGCAACAGACGTGGCTAATCAGCTCCCCACCTGTTGTGTTTGTTTGGGGGAAGGTGGGAGGGGTGGCCAAATACAGCGGTGCTTCTGGGCGTTTCCTGGTCTGTTATTTCTGTACCAGGCAGACCCACGATGAGGGGCCCGTCTGCCGACCTTGGGACTGCTCCCTCCGCCTGTTTTCCTGGGGACGGCTTCCCCCTAAGCACCCTCCCCCCTGCTGTCCTCTCAAGGGAAAGAGATTAGAGATGCAATAGGAAGAAACCCACACAGACAGGAGTTTCATGTAACACGAGAGAGGTGGCATTTCAAATCAAGTGAGAAAGCGAGTCCTCTGGTCATTAAATGATATTCAGATAACTGGATATTCTTCTGAAAAATAAATAAGTTGGATCTCCAATTCATACTACCCAAAATAATGAATTCCATGTGAATAAAAGGCCAAAATTTAAAAAATATGTATGGAAGTATTAGAAGAACGATACGTCATGAAAGCTCCAGAGCACCAGGGGCTCTTTCGGGGGCGGGGCTACGGGGTGGCACGGGGAACCGGGGATCCACTTCCTAAAAGGAAAATAAATATGACATGGCACATGGGAGATGCGAAAGATGTATTTTTTTGGATCAACAGTGTCCCCTGTAGAGTACTAAAGATAGGAAACATTTCTAAGAAAAGAGAAAACTGGACCTGGGGAGGGCAAAGGAAGGGTTTTCTCTCGACACAGAAAGATGTGTTAGTTGCCGCACTCGTGCTGCCATTCACTAAACCGGCTACTAAGTAGGAATCCTACGTCAGCCTCGAGGCAGCCTAGCTTTGTCCCTGGACCTCCGACAAGGGAGGCCACAGAACAGGATGGAATCATGCTTTGCTGGGTTATCCCTCCACCAGATCTAGGAGAGAGATTTCTTCTAGGGAAAGGGAAGAAAAGCCTTCACTGCAAATGATGAGAACAGTGTTTATTTCCCCTGCTGTTGCTATAGCAGCAGAAAGGTGATAGGGTCAGTGGTGGAATTCCTCGGACACAAGAAAGGGACGCCTCAATGTCATTCCAGTTAGAAAAACAGGTGGAAGGCTCTGGGACAGGCTGAGGGAAGGGGACCTAGCTGTTGGAGGGAGACAGGGTGAGGTGCCGTTAGCCCACATCCTCTGCCCTCAGTTCTCCAACCACACCACGTTTTGGGATTTGACCCACAACCCTGGAAATAATGCAGCCACCTGTTGGACTACAGGTCGGCATGCTTTGGGCCCGCAAGAAACTTGGCCGGGTGGAAAGCAGTGTTCTCGAACTGTGGAACTAGGAACTCGGGGGGGAGTTGTTGTGGCCCAGTGGAAAGCATGGCTGCGGAGTGCCAAGCAGTGCCAAGAGCAACCGGGTACCTGTAAAGAGCCATCCTGTACGAGACGGGTCTTCTTCCAGCCCCGCTCTCCTCCTGAACTTGAAGAGCGGGCGTGGCATCAGATGGCAGGCCCAGTCCCATACAAACTGAAATAGCTATCTGGCAATGCTGTTGTTGACACCCGAAAGACCTTCACCTAGAGCGGACGGGCGTTACAGAAACAGCAGGGTCTACTGGAGAAAACCTGTTCTGTGCACTGGGACAACAGATAGTCATCTGACAAGAAACTGAAACAGTGTGCTTCCTCGGGTTCCCAGGGTGGCAGACTTGAATGTTTTCAGGTATTCGCACCTTAAACTTGTAAAAAAATTTCCTGAGGGGGCGAGGGTAGGGAATTCTAGGGAAGCCATTTTGCTCTCTTGGGTAGACTCCCCCCCAGAGACAAAAAGAATGGTGTCTCAGACTGAGATTTGATTCCAACTCTGAGACTTCTCACTAGAAAGATCTGGAATCTCTACACGCCAAGGGCAACAGTCACATTAAAAATAAATAATCAAGAGACCTAGATGGTTTCCCACTTTATCTTGGCACATGGTAAAGTACCCAGACCCCAGACCGCGGACCCCTTTAGGCACCTTCATCTTCTTGGCATGGAGTTTCTCCTCCTTCAGGTGCTCACGAAGAATCTCCCGATGGTTCACCTCCTGCTCCTGAGCAAACTCACAGAGCGTGTAGCTGCGCACGGAGTTATGGCGCTGGGCCATGCCCAGCGAGCTCCCACCCTGGCTGGGCACACTGGTGAAACCCTGGCGCCGGGCAAAGTAGTACACGGTCACCTGGTCAAAGCGGACATTCTTCCTCCGCAGCTGCTTCTGCCGCTTGAGGATGGATGTGGCTGAGAAGGGAGCACAGAGCGGTTTTACCAACCCCGAAACAGCCTGCCCGGGGCCCTCATTCTTTCTCATTCACCTAGGCGCTCAACTGTTGTCCAAAGCGCTCTCTGCACCTCAAGACACTTCTAATCTCCCCGTCGTAAATGCATGGCAGGGAGGGACTCTGAACATCAGCTGGTCCATACCACGGCCTCCAGGCTGACTTCACCCAAACAGATGACCCCCAAGAGCTAATTTTGGACATCAGCTGGGAAGAGGATCTCTAGGTAATCCTTTCAGGCTGTAACAGTCTATATGGCTTCGCTGTCCAATGCGACAACTACTAGCCACATGTGGCAGTTTAAAGTAATAATTCAGCTCTTCGGTTACACTGATCATATTTCAAGTGCTCAGAGCTACATATGGCTAATGGCCACCACACTGGGCAGTGCAGATATAGAACATTTGCATCATAACAGAAAATTCTACTGGATAGTGCTATCTAGAACTGGGGATGGTGTTCTTCTTTAAAGGGCCAGCCAGTAAATACCATAAGGTCTCTACTGCAGCTACTCAACTCTGCCACTGTAGCATGAAAGCAATTACAACGTGTGTGGCTGTGTGCCAATAAAACTTTATTTATAAAAATGGGCAGTGGGCCAGATCTGGTCCATAGGCAACCTCTGATCTACCGAATCAGAAGTTCTTTCTAAGAAATTAACGAAGCCATTAGAATTAAGAAATCCAGAGCTGCCCCAGTTGTCCAGGCAGCATTTATATCCTTCTAGAGCTACAGTTGTGTGGGACTCTGGTAGGTTAAGGGTGGAATCCTGGACTTCTCCTTCTTCAATTTGATCCCGCCCATTCTGAGGACCTATAAACCAGAGCATAGGAAAAATCAGCTAGAATAAGTCAGACCTAAGTCTACAATACTAGAGCAATAAAGTCCTCCTAAGGGTGAGGTTGGGCTAAGAGTGGAAAAGATCATGATTCGGGGAAAAGCCCCCCGCCGGAGAGAAGAAGCTGTCTCGAGGACTGCAATGGGTTCTGATGCTCAGAGGATGTGGGTGGAGGCCGGGGGTGGAGGGGCTCACTCACGTGTGAAGCTGGCAGCTGTAGGAGGGTTGAGGCTGTCACAGCTGTCAGCACTGTCACTGCTGGAGATCTCATCATCTGAGTTGGAAACCGATGAGCCCACATCCACATCATCAAACTTCCTCTTGAGACTCGAGCCCATGAATGCATCCATTGGTTTCAAAGGGGTTTCCTTGGGGAGCCCACCACGTTGGCCCCAAAGCCCCTGCTCACCACCAGTTAGCCAGGCGCATTAGGATTCTGCCCAGGGGGAAAGAGGAATCAGCATTCCTGTCCTGAGCCGGACCCCTCCCAAGTCTACACACATAGCTCTCCAAAAGAAGAAAGTCCCTGAGCTCGCACTGATGTCTGGTCTCTCGAGACAAGGTCATTGCTCTATTTATTCTGGCCAACGTTCTCCTACTTTTATTTCCCTTCAGCCCCTCCAGTCTCAGTCCCTCGCAGAATAATGAGATGAGTAACAGCGGCACCTTTCCAAGCAGAGTGAAGGCCTTTGGTTCCCAGCCAGCTGGGCCCGGGGTTTCACGAGCCCGGGGAGAACGGGAGCCGCTCCTGCGCGCACACGGGAGGGCTCTCCGAGGGGCCAGCACGAGGGACTGGGGAGCCCACGCGGAATTAGGCTGTGCCGAAACCTCGACTAGATCCAATTATTTTTCCTAGTGAAAACTTAGCCTGGCTTTTCCCAAAGTGTATACATTAAATCAACTAGCTCCATGGATATTAATAGCTTTATGTGGAAATAGGACTGCTGTATCCAAACAGTTTAGAAGAGTGCTCCGATGCTAACGAGCGTGGTGAAGGGCGAGCAAACGTAGCGCAGGGGTCCCCGCACCTGACGATGGAACCCTTTGTTTCCAGAGTGTCTCACGGTGGGGGTGGGCAAGGGGTTCTTGGAACGCACTTTGGGAAATACTGCTCTAGGCGCTACGGTTCTGAGTCTATCAGAAGCCCAGGGAAACACACCCAGATCTTCACAAGGGTGAAGTTTCTCACCGGGCTGCTAGAAAGGTCAAATTCGGTTCTAAAGAATGGACTGAAGATTAAAATCTGCGCTGCCTTCAAAAGCCCGACTCTTTGCCAATCTCATACAGCTCCGTAGAGTGGGGCTCAGCTGGCCAACCACCATCCATCCCCTGGGCGAGGAAAACTTCGCTTGACCACCTTAGCCCTCTGTAAAGAAGCCGGCACGGGGAGAACAAATAGCAAAAGAAGTGACAGTGGACTCGGGCGTCATCAAAATGGCAGGCAGGGTTTTCGACACGTCACGCACACACAGAGTCCGGGATGGTCCATTTCCTGGGCACAAATCTTTCTCCGTCTTTGGACTTAAGTTCCCAAGAAGATGAATCTGCTTGACAGAAATGCTGTCAGAGCTGGAGCCACACGTGATGCTACGAAGCCTCCCTGCTTTGCCTCAGTAATGCCAGAATCTCCCCAGACTATGATCTCACTAGTTGCTAATTATGCAGCAGGAATCACAACACTGCCCAGGAAGACAGGGCAGCATTACCGCAGAGCAGCTACCCAGAATACACCGTGGCGTCGAGAGGTGCCTGCTACTGAGTCAACCAGACCTAGTAAGTACTCGAGCGAAGACACTTTCTGATCTACCTGTCCAGAGCTCGTGAAAATTCGCATTTGAGTCACAAGATGTACCTAAGAAACCTCAGCCATCATAGGTCTCCAACAAGCACCTTCTTGAAATAAATTTGGCCAGGGAGGGTGGGGGGAGAGAATCAAGTACTTGCTAAGAACTGTAACGAAATTTAAAAAGGAACCCAAAGTGTCAATTCTGTTCTTCAGGTTACTGATCTTACCATTGGAGGGCACATTCCTAGGACATATTAAAAATGGAGAGAGGGCGCCTGGGTGGCTCAGTGGGTTAAAGCCTCTGCCTTCGGCTCAGGTCATGATCTCAGGGTCCTGGGATCGGGGCCCGCATCGGGCTCCCTGCTCAGCAGGGAGCCTGCTTCCCCCTCTCTCTGTCTGCCTGCCTCTCTGCCTCCTTGTGATCTCTCTCCCTCTGTGAAATAAATAAAATCTTTTTAAAAAATCAAAAAAATAAAAAATAAAAAAAAATAAAATGCCGGGGGATCATCTGAACCCCTTGGCTATATAGGTAAGTAACGTGCGTATTGACTGAGCTCTCCTCACCCTCCCCAGGATCCCTCTGCATCACTTTCTCTGACATTCACTCCACTATATATATAATCCATTGATTCTGTCCTGACAACCAGTATAAATTTAAATTTCAACCCAGCCTTCCTTGCCCAACTCTGGTGTGAACTTGACTTGTCAGAAAAAGATAGTCGTTGGGCACCAAAAACAAACCTCCCATCCACTTCCACAGTGGCCTGAAGAGACCTCTCTTTGCAACAGAAACAACTAGAATAGGTCCCACACTTTCCAATTCATCAGATCAACCTCTTTTCAAATCACAACTCGAAAGCAGTCATTCCCACCTCTCTCAACCATTCATTGGCAGAGGATCAATGCCTGTGTTCAAGAGAAACACTTGTGAGTTATACTCCAAGCACTTAAACCCATACAGAAATAATGAAGGTGAGACTGGAAATGCAGGCCATAACTGACAGTTAACTGTCAAAATGACCAACTCAAACAACAAATGCTTTTGGAGAAAATAATGCAAATCCCCATAAAAGCTTTTTAATGCCAGTGAAATGAAAGGTCAGCTGACACTTTCTGGCTACATGCCTTATGGTCCTTTCTCAAGTGTTTCTAGCTGAATATTTCCCAAAGGCATATGAAATAAAGCATATGCACAGTATACAGAAGATATAAGGCTAGCACCAAATAAAGATCTAGAGCGTACGTGCATTTTCGTACTAGATCTAAGCCTTTTCAGGCCTGCAGGATTCCTATCACAACCTCCCCAAAACAAAAAATACAGCTTATGTGAGACTAGCAAAAGAGGGACTGCCCAGAAAAAATTCTGGATTCAACATGTATTTGCAGTTTAGGGAACAAAAGCCTCTCTCTTGAGTATAAAATAATAAGACAAGGTATATCTCACAGGAGAAAGCCTCTCCACACCACAGGAACCCAACCTTCTGCTAAAGGTCAAGGGACCAAAATCTCCGGTTAGATTGCTGGGGTTATCTTTTGTAGCTGGGTTAGAGGAAGGCAGGCTTGCTGCCAAGTGTTTGGATAAACCTGAGTAAGATGACCTGACCTGTTTCCCCTTTTACAAGATACTGCAGTTCATTTTCAAATATGATGAATTTCACGGATCCATGTGTCCTTGTGTTACCAGGATCATGAACTTACAAAGTGCTTGAGTGCAAACATACTGTTTAAACTAGGTGTTTTAAGGAAGCCCCCCTCTAGTCCTGTGTTTTTTTGTTTTGTTTTTTACTCATTCACGAACACAAGGTTAGAATTTGGCTTTCCATGTCTAAACTACCATCGTATGGAGGACACAAGATCTCTGTGGGAGATGGGGAACACGATGCTGCGGGAACCATTAACTCTCAAGGATATCCAGTCATTTATAACTCTGGCACACACCAACATCCTCCTGGCTTTGGGGATTAGCAAGATGTAAAGTCAGAAAAGAAAAGGAAAATCTGAACCGACTATGGATTTACCTTAAACTGAAAACTGCAGGACAAGAGGACACTGTGTCTCTTGGGGATAACTTCTAACATTTCATACTGAAGAACGGTTTGTGTGTCACACTGCCACTCTAACCCCTTTAAAAGGATAAATCAAGACCGTGGCACTAAAAGGGATGGATGGCAGTCAGCTGCGTGTTTGGGCCTGTGAGAAATGATCAAGCTAGCAGCCAGGGCAAGGGATGCTTTCGTTTTCCCCCACAACGCCAGAAAAATGGGAGACATCAGGAACCCGAGCTGAAAGGACATCTCAAGGCATCAGTTCCCTTTAATGGACACCCCTGCTGAAGCCTGCAGCTCCCGGCCCATTTCTCTGATTCCTGCTAACCTTCCCGCTCATTCCGATCGTCTGCAGCCCCTGCCCAACCTTCCTCATCCCTTCCTGCCTGCTACTCGCAAATTCCCAACCACTCCTCCCACATTTTCCTCTATCCGCCCTCCCCTTCCCTCACTTCCCTCCATCCTACATCATCTCCACTCCATTCCGAACTCAACCCTCATCCGCAATCCCGCCGGCTTCCGAGCCGCCCATCGGTGTCCCCCGAGCTGCCCCCGCAGTCCGGGCCCGCGTCCTCCGGGCCCCTAGCTCCCACGCCTCTCCCGACTCGTTCCCTTCCCCGCGGCGCCCTGGCTCCCCGCCCCCCGACCGCTCCCGTCCGAGCCTCCCTCATGTCTGACCCCTCCATCCGCGCAGCTCTGGGTCGACCACTCCTCCACAGCCGCCCGAGGGCCGATCCCGAGAAAGAACGAGGCGGCACCCTCCGCCCCGCACCCCCAGGCCCATTACCGGCCCCGCCGCAGCTGCCTCCTCCCGTGACGGTCTCTGCCGCCCCCGCCGCCGCCGCCGCCGCCCTAGCCCGGGTGGGAAGGAGAGAGGAGACGGAGAGTCCCGGGCCCGCGGCGACGGTCGGGGAGTTCCCAGGGCGGCAGGGCTGGGAGGGAAGGCGGGTGGGCAGGTCGGCCGGCAGGCGGCTCCAGCAACTCGGGCGCCGCCGGTAGCAGACGCCCAGAACCGCCCCGGCTCCGGCTAACAATAGGCTCCGGCCGCAGCGCTCTGACTCTTATAGGCGCCGGCACGTCCTGACCGAGCCCCGGGGCAGGCTGGGAAATGGAGTCTACGTGCCGGCCCCACGCCCGCGGCATGCCGGGAATTGGAGGCGGCGACCGGCGCAGAGCCGAAAGTCGCCTGCAGGCGGGCTCTGGAGGCGGGGTCTGTGCTGCAGAGGAACCCGGGAAAGCGAGTTTGGCGCCGCTGCAGCCCTTGGAACAGGAAGAGGGACAGGCTCAGCCACACATCTTCAATGACTAAACGAATCTGCCTCTAAAACTCCCCTTTTCCTTTCGCCAGGGCCACACTCCCGTGCTTAAAGAACATGATCCCCCTATGCTCGCCCGTGGCAGCTTAGTCTTAAGCAGCATGACATGCTGCAGCCTAAGGTATAGAGAAGAAGATACAGTGTATTGAGTTACCGCAATACGCATCAAGTGGTTGATGTGTTTTCTATCAAAGATATTTTTACATGATCTCTGATCTTCACAACCTTGCAACTCATCTTTAAGATGGGAAAACGAAGACTCAGAATATCAGGAGTTCTGTCATTTGCCAAGGACACCCAGCCTTGGCTTCGGGTCTCACTCAGAATACGAGTATGCGTCTCTTCTTTGACTTTTAAGGCCCTACCACATCTACGTAGGTACATCCCCTCTCCCTACCACCCCCCTCCTGTCATCCATCTCGTTCACTTCTACTTTCCCCCTCCTGTACTCTGCTTTAACTACACTGGCCCATTGGCCTCCTAGCGGTTCCTTCAACGATCATGCTCTCACCTTAGGGCCTTCTCCGGAAACACTTTCCCTAGCAGGCCGCATAGGGACTCCTTAATTATTAGCTCACATGGCCCCACATCAGACTTTCCTGAATCATTTTTCTAAAATGGTGCTTCCCCTTAGTCTCTATCCCCTTGGCTTATCTTTCTTCTTAGCATTTACCACCTGATGTATATTTTTCAGTCTTCTCTCACTTGACTAAATTCCATGAGAGCAAGGAATTGCTTTGTTTACTGTATCATGAGCACCCCGTACAAAGCCTGGTATTTGACATTTAGGAACTCACTAGGTATTTACTGGATATTTATTGGATGGATGGCTGGACTTAAACTCAGGTTAGACTGGTTCCATAGCCTAGTGCACTTTTCGCTGCAACCAAGAACTATGGAGGCAGATCTGCTGGCTACCAAGCCATCTCAGTTTTAGAACTGAGAACTTGGCTAGCTTGGACAAAATACCGAAGATTCCAGTCCTCTCACTAGGTGACATCAGAGGCTCCACGAGGCCAGGAAACAACAGCGTGAGATGAAAAACCAGATCACAAAAAAGCAGTCCTTAGCATACCATGCACTGATCATCTCCCTATCTGCTGAAATTAATGTATAACACGTGATCCAGAACCAGACTGCCTGAATACAAACCCACTCCACCATTCAGTAGTGGTATGACCCTTGGCAAGGTATGTAATGTCCCTATGCCTTAGCTTCCTCATCTGCAAAATGGGAGGACAGTATGTATCCCATGGGGTTTCAAGAAGATTAAATAGTTAATATAATATAAAATGTTTACAAGATAGTTAGTGCTATGTAAATGATCATGATTCTGTCTTTCCTGGACACACAGATAACAAAAAGAGAAAGCCCCAGAGCACTCTGTGAGCAGAGCTACAAAATAATAGCCAAAAGGCCATGATGGATAGGCCCGGATAGTGTCTCATATGCATACGCATCCACAGTTTGAGTCATGGAAATTCATGAGAGAACCATCAGGCTCATTGCCCACGATCTGTAGTTTAATGACACCAAATTAGAAGATAGCCAAACTAAAGTTAGCACACCCTTTGAAAACACAGCAGAATCCAACTTGCCAATAAGCTCTGTATCAGTCAGATGATCACCTGCAACTGTAACAAACATCACAACTACATATCCTAGCATCACTTATTCACCACATTTCACTGTCTTGGTAGAATCACCAGATAAGTTATTACAATGGTGCCAGTTTGCCCATAATTCCAATTCTGCCTCCTGCCTAACAGCCTATAGAGGGCAAATGTAGAAAGCTCAAATGCAGAATAGGAACTACAAAAACAAAGTGGAAAGAAATGCTACTAGCCTTTGATGTTTAATTCTAAATGTTACTGCTTGGTTCCAAACCACACTTCAACATATGTATGAAGCAGCTCAGAATGCACAAATCACAAATGGGTGGTTTGTTTAAGGGACAAAAAATGTCAAAGCAGAACAGGAAGAAAAGACACAACCAAGAACAGCAGGCACAGATGAAAACCAAAGGTCAGATTTCATGTCCTGGGCAGTTTACAAATCTGTCTTGCAGTTATGTCTCTACACGTAGAGGTGGTTTTGTAATCAGTATTATCCTAAGTTTATTGAGCAATTGGATAAGCGTACTAAAGACAAAACTATGTTTTATACTCAATATCCTTTTTTAGTCTCCCAATCATATAAATTAAGTATGATTTCCTTTTTAAGATGAGAAAGTTGAGGTTTAAGAGAATATTTTGTCCAAGGTCACATTCGGAAAGAGCAAGATTTGAGATTTGAACAGAGGCTTATCTGACACCAAAGTATATACTGTTTCAACCATTCTTTATCACCAAAACAAGGCGGGTGTGTGTGTGTGTGTGTGTGTGTGCGTGTGTGAGAGAGAGAGAGAGAGAGAGAGAGAGAGAGAGAGAGAAAATAGGTCAGAGGATACTATGTCTTAAACTTCCTAGAGAAAAAGAATTAACCTGTAGATTTAGTCCTGAGCTTGACATTACTAATTTACATTCAATTATAATCCAAATCTACAGAGGCAGGCATATCTTTGTGACTAGTTACACAACAACAAAAAGAGATCAGTATGCACAAATCTGGGGGGAAAGTGCCACAGCAATTTAAAAGCACAAACAATGAAGAAACTGTATGCTTCAGGAAGATTTCAAAAAGGACACACACAAATTGACCTATATATGTGCATAATGCACACCCTATTAAAAAAGCGAAATAACAATCAGGTTTAAGAGGGTTGAGTCCAGGGGTGAGTTTAGCAAGGGCAAGCTTAGTAAGCCTAAAGGAAGTGAATGGAAGTCTGAAGCAAAGTTTGAAAGATGTGTACGGAAAGATAAATAAAAAATCAGTCATTAGCGTTCAGGAAAAAAAAAAAACAGGAATCTGTAGCAATTAAAATGAGGAATGTTTACCTCATCTTACACAAATATATGAAAACACAGATTCCATGAGAGAGACTGATTAGTACTCATGCCCCCAAAGAGCCCATACAGTACAAAATATTGCAATAATAGAAATACAATAGCATTTTAAAAAAACAAGTTTTTTAAATAGCAAATTTCCTTATCATTTACATTAATCCAATTGAAAATTTTAATTCATATAGAACTTTTAAAACTCTGAATTTGAGAATGCAAATACTAGACTTAGGTACAATTTGTTGATTAGGCCTTTGTTCTTAAGGAATAACACAGAAGAAATCTAGAAATGGAAAGGAGAAGAGGAGGAAATGGAAATAGATGAACGTTTAAGGTCAAAGGTAAAATAGAAGGTCATTAAACGAAGCAAGAGAAATAAATATTAACAATTCAAAGAAAAAAATAGATGCTGATATCACACAGGGCATCTTTTTTCGATTCCATTTTGCAGTGGTAGTAAATTCTTCCTCATTTAAACCTTAGAGCTTGTATAATGAAACAAAAATTTAACCACAAACTAAAAATAAATATTCTAGCTTTAGGGAAAGCCTTAGCCTACAACGGAGAACATAGATCATTTTTAGAAGCAGAAGAACGATGCAGGATACTCTGTATGAATAGTACATAAATGATGCAGCTAGGTGGGGCATTTGTGCCATTCTTGAGATTGGAGTT
The DNA here is from genome assembly GCA_002007465.1 of Ailurus styani. Classification (NCBI taxonomy): domain Eukaryota; kingdom Metazoa; phylum Chordata; class Mammalia; order Carnivora; family Ailuridae; genus Ailurus; species Ailurus styani. The sequence continues at coordinate 2,856,705 of LNAC01000053.1, forward strand.
CTCATAAAAGACCAGTAGAGGCCACAAACAGATCAAATTCCTATAGAAGAATTATCCATAGCCAAAGAAGCAGAAGAACAAATCAGTAAAATGATAAAGCAGCTCAACTTCAGCTCTTCCATCAAGCTATCTGGAATTGTTAGGCATTGGCTAGAGAAAAAAACTACAGTGAAGAGGGTTAAGTTCAGTCTTGACTTCAAATATTTGCACCCCAAATTTGTTACTTTCAAAACCAAAAGCTGAACCTTCATTCAGTCCTTCACAGTAGTTTACAAGACAGCTCAAATCTCTGCACCAATCCCATCCAAAAGATTTGCTGAGGGGCGCCTGGGGGGGGGGGATCAGTCAGTTGGGCATCTGCCTTTGCCACAGGTCATGATCCCCGGGGTCCTGGGATCTAGTCCCACATCGGGCTCCTTGCTCAGCGGGGAGCCTGCTTCTCCCTCTCCCTGTGCCTGCCGCTCCCCCTGCTTGTGCTAACAAATAAATAAATAAAATCGTAATTAAAAAAAAAGNAAAGATTTGCTGAGGGGCGCCTGGGGGGGGGGGATCAGTCAGTTGGGCATCTGCCTTTGCCACAGGTCATGATCCCCGGGGTCCTGGGATCTAGTCCCACATCGGGCTCCTTGCTCAGCGGGGAGCCTGCTTCTCCCTCTCCCTGTGCCTGCCGCTCCCCCTGCTTGTGCTAACAAATAAATAAATAAAATCGTAATTAAAAAAAAGATTTGCTGAGAATACTTGGGGACAAGGGGTTGTCAGAACATCCCTCATTAGCATAAATTAGAAAGGACTAGTTTCATTTTGCCAAGCCTTCTTCACTCATGCTTCCCCATGCTCCTTCAACAATGGTGAGATCACACTCTACCTCTCACAACACACCCAGTGCCTGATTCTGCCTGGCGTCCAGGATTCAGAGGACCTGCCCCCTCGTGTGGACCTTTCTCCGGTCTCTCAGGCTCTGGTTGTCTTGTACTTGATGTACTGTTCTCTTTCCAAGCACTATGACCATTTCCATTCCCCCTCCCTTGAAATAGCTTCCTGAATAAATCATTTATGTGGGTAAACTTTCTTACTAAGCCATAATATTGGACCACCTTTTTATTTAATAGCCATATTTCTGTAATGAATAGGACTTAGTCCTTGGGAGTCCTGCAATGGTCTACCTCCCCTTCAATTTCCCAGTAACTCCCTTTTAACTACTAAGTCTTTATATAGCTGATTCTTCTAGATAGAACCTACCTCTTCAAGGGAACAGTACACACAATACTCAAACAGCAGCCTCCTCCACTCTAACCATCTAACTGTTCTCCTTCTCAAATACCATCACTCTAATAAAACCATTAAACCATCTACTCAGTTTAAGTATCAACTGGCACATTGTTGAAAAGATAAAATCCAGTAAATTTTACTTCTAGGAATATATCTTAGAGACACATGCAAAAATCTTACAAAAGTGCATTTTCAAAATGCACTTAACCTAAACAACATCTATAGGGAGTGGCCATCTTTAAAAAAGAATGATGTAGAACTATAAATTCTAATAATAGAAAGATGGTCAAGCTATGTTGAATACAAAAAGCAAATAGCAGACCATTAGTGTAACATGAGCCCATCTGAGTATTTGTGTGTGTGTGTGTGTGTGTGTGAGAGAGAGAGAGAGAGAGAGAGAGAGAGAGGGATAGGAGGTATTTTGCAATGATTATCTCTTTAGAGTAGGAATAGGTAAGCAGAAAAAGTTATACCCCTCTTTATTGTTTGAATTTATCATTTTGTGTATTATTTTTATAATAAAAGCTAGTTTAAGATGTTCATTTAATTGAAAGGATCAATAATAGTAAACAGATATGATTTTTAGAAGCAAGCTGAATAATTGCAACATTCTATCATTATACCAATTCTTACCAATTGTATAGCATTGGCACTATAAATATTTTTAGGAGCTAAAGAAAGCCTAAACAATTTTCTGGTTAATTTAAGACCCGTGATTGTAAACTTGTATAAATTTAATTCTTTTTTTAAAAAGATTTATTTATTTGAGAGAGAGCGAGTATGCACAAGAGGGGGTTGGCAGGGGCAGGAGAGAGAGAATCTCAAGCAGACTCCCTGCTGAGCACGGAGCCTGATGCTGATGCCAGGCTCGATCTCACGACCCTGAGATCATGACCTGAGCCAAAATCAAGAGTTGGATGACTGACTGACTGAGCCATGCAGGCACTTCTATTTCTAAAAAATATACATATGTATATATTTTTTTCTATTAGTGAATTTGGAGACTACTCTGAAAAAACTCCCATAATCCTAAGTAAGTTAGTAACTGTAATTTGTGGTAAATATAGTAAAAAGATTTCTACATGTCATTTCCAGTAAAGAAGAGTCACAGATTCAGGAGGGACCTTAAAAGTCATCTAGTCCAACCCCCCCCCCCCAGCATAATATTCAGACAGAATAATAAAAAACAAAAACCAACCAAAACCAAAAAACTAACAGCAGTCTGCTGAGGACAGAACTGACTTCTCTGAAACGGAGAACAGTCCCAGGAACATAATACAACCAGGAATGTCCCCCTTCTGAAACAGGGACATCTGGTAATCAATACTTTCATTTAAAAAGTATTTTGGCCTAATATGCCAAGTTACCCAGGTCAGTTTTTAAAAGTCACTTGACTTCACTTTCCAGTTTCAAAGTTCTCAATTTGCTTCAAACCAAAAGAAATCAGACCATATTGTGGGTTGATTTTAATGAACAAAATTCTCTGTATAAAAACATTTAAACTTTATCAAATGCTTTAAAAACACACACACACAGATCCAAATCCATTACAGAATCTTTGAACATTATCTTTTTTCACCTCAACATAATGTGTAAAGGGATTTCTGGATAAAACTCTGCATGTGAATAAAGACAACCACAGTCTTACACACGTGTGCACACACACGCGCATACACACGCACAGACACACACACACACACTCTTTAAGAACTAAAATAAATGGGAAGAGTGTGACTGGGATCGGAATGAATTTCTCATAAAGCTTACAGAAAAGAACACTACATGAGTAAAAGAATTTCCTATACCACGGAGAGATGCGGGGAGGGGAAACGGAAAGCAGGGGCTGCCCAAACGCATGAATAAACAGTCTGAGAAGCTCATTCAAGAAGAGTGAATCTGGGGAGTTACAGACGACCCCTCATTTTCACCACCTCAGTCTGTGACTCAAAACTGATGATGCTTCAAAAGCATGTATGTTCTCGGATTTTGTAGGTCTTGATTTGTTCATCATTATTTAGGTGTGGTTTGTCCCTGTCAGTGGCTGACTCCTCAGCTGTCACGCGGCGCTCTGTCCTATCCAGCGGCAGAGCCACGCTCAGAGACGGCAGCAAGCACAGGGTGTCGCAAGGGCGGCATCGTGGCTGGCGGTTCAAACGAGCCAGGCTGCCGGGGTTTGGATCTCAACGACACTGCTTGCTAGCTGCCTGTCGCTCGGCAAGCTCCTGAGCCACTGTCTCCATGGCCTCACCTTCAATTAGGGATCGGTATTACCTACTTCATAGAGGATTATTAAAGAGGAGTTAAACAAGGTAATCCACTTAAAGAATTTATCGCACTACGAGGCACAAGTAAATGCTCAGTAAATGTTAGCTAAAATTACTATTAGTCTTGGTACTACAGAGCAACCAAAAGAAAGATTCTACTCTATCGCCGTATTTCTCCTCTTTGGTGAGGTTTTCAGGGGCCGACTGTGGCAAAAGCCAGCACGTATGATGCAAGAGAGACTGAGGATCTAGTCTTAGGAATATAGATGTTCACTTTTATATTAGAAAAAAATTACATGGCTCCGTATCACAAAATTTAACATCTTTCCATTAAACATCACACAATTACCATCATCCTTATGCCCCATGAACACCCTAAATGGTGTGGAGTTTCTAACGATATGCAACAACAGGGTCCATAAATTTTAACTAAGAAACAACTGCAGAAATGCACGTTGGGCAATAATCTGTGTGTGCTACAAGAGCTTGGGCCAAATGGCTGGGGTTCTGCCTCCATGGCCTGGGCTCCCCCCCACACAGTCAGATGGGTCAGGTTCCTGCAGACCTTCCAATCTCCATTAGCGAGCGACTCCCTTCAGGAGGGAAGCTTCCAAGGGGTGAAGGAAGCAGCAGCCATTGAGGATGACACCTACTTCAGTATGATATGATAGCTATCACTGGTTTCTGCTGTAAAAGAGAGAGAGAACAATCTTTAGTCACCTCTAAAACACAATAGGAGAAAAAAAATATGGTAAGGATCTTTTGAGAAGGGGGGAAAAAAAACCCCAGCAGGACAAAGGGCAACATACTTATTATCACACAATACTTAGAACAAATATACAATATAAAAACGACATGCCTTAATCCCCTCATTTGTCCACAGAAGTTGGGAGAGAGTGGCAGAGTCATCAGTTACTTAGCGTGTTCTGATAATGGCAAGAAGCCAGTTCGTACAAAGAACAATCTCCAAAGACATCACTTTCTCTACCTCAGGTATGGTGGCTGATACTTCCCCTCTCTCCTCAAAGAAGTAAATCATGAGGAAAATTGGGGTGCCTGGGTGGCTTAGTCATTAAGCGTTTTGCCTTTGGCTCAGATCCTGGTACCGAGCCCCACATTGGCCTCCCTGCTCAGCGGGAAGCCTGTTTCTCTCTCTCCCACTCTCCCTGCTTGTGTTCCCCCTCTCTCTGTCAAATAAATAAAATTTAAAAAACAAACAAAAAAAACCAACCCAACTCTTAAACTCCTTAGAGAGAGGCATCTGTCTTATTATTTTATTACCTTTCATTGTGTCCAGAATAAAACAGGCTTCTTCCTGAAAGTTCTGTATCATCTGAGAAAAGCAAGAAAGGTTGCTAATTATTGAAAACTTGGGTTTGCTACAGTCATTTAGACTATATAGCTTTTTATTATATTGGACTTAAGGAAAAAATAATCCTTTGTTTTGTTTTCTCCCGTTCAGTTTTTAAGTTTTAAAAGCTAAGCAGTCTAGGGGCACCTGGCTGGCTCGGTTGCTAGAGCACGTGACTCTTAATCTCAGGGTTGTGAGTTTAAGCCCCAGTTGGGGACTGAAGCCTACTATAAAAAAATTTAAAAAAAAAAATTAAATTAAAAAGCTAAGCAGTCTAAAGCAAGCGACCTTAAAATTATAGGATATCTTTTCCTGGATTAACCCCAAGATACTGCCAGGGTACACGGACACTGGGAGGTCCATTCGGGAGGACTGCCTTCCAGGTCTTCTCTCCCATATGTATACTTCCCCAAAACTGCCCGAGCACCTCTTTGGCTTCCCTTACCCACTCTCCCTTCTAAAATCCCTTCCCCCATTTTATAAAAATAAAGGCATAAGTTTTACCCTCCTGGAATCCTACCAAAATGCCCTGCCCCTGGGTACAAAAGCCTCCAGGATCCCAAAGTGTGGCTGTTGATGTGAACCTTAATGACTGGGTAACAAAGTCTTTTGTGAGTCACATGGTTTCTAACTCTCCTTGCACCAGAACTGAAGGCTGACCTAATCACAAACTGTCAAATGATAGGTGATTCAAAATAATTCTTTATAACATCACTATATAATTTTTGGTACCTAACTCTAAAGGTAAAAAAAAAACAAAAAAAACCCAGTGATATTCTTATTAAAAAATCCATCCATTCCTGTCCATCAATCTGTGTGAATCAGATTCCACAGCATTATATCTAGGGGGATAACACAGAACAGAAGTGGTGCTGAACTCTATTTCATTCTAGGAAATCAGCAGAGAGTATTCATCTATACATGAATTAATGTAGGCAGGACAGGTAGGGAATCAGACAAACCCATCCACCTCTTTAATAGATAGACTTTTAATACATTTTTCTTAATCTTTAAAAATTTATCAAAACATAATACATTTATGTTTATTGATTATATAATTATGGTGAGCATTCTATTCCAAAGAAATAATTTTTTAAATTTTTATTGAAACCAATTCTTTTGTTGAAGCAAATTTGTTTCAAAGAGATATGGTAGATAATTAAAAAGGATGTTTGAGCATAAAAACAAGTTATGGTAAGATAAAATTCTATGGGGGAGGGGCGCCTGGGTGGCTCAGGGGGTTAAAGCCTCTGCCTTCGGCTCAGGTCATGATCTCAGGGTCCTGGGATCGAGGCCTGCATCAGGCTCCCTGCTCAGCAGGGAGCCTGCTTCCCCCTCTCTCTCTCTGCCTGCCTCTCTGCCTACTTGTGATCTCGCTCTCCTTGTCAAATAAATAAAATTTAAAAATCTTAAAAAAAAAATTCTATGGGAGGGATGCCTGGGAAGCTGTCGTGTTAAGCGTCTGTTTTGGCTCGGGTCATGATCCCAGGGTTCTGGGATCGAGTCCCGCATGGGGCTCCCTGCTTAGTGGGGAGCCTGCTTCTCCCTCTGCCTGCTGCTCCCCCTGCTTGTTCTCTCTCTCCCTGGAAAATAAATAAAATCTTAAACAAAAAATACCCACGATTTAAAAGAAAAAAAAAAAAAGATAAAATTCTGTGGGAGAAGTGAATGGAATTAGGAGTTCAAGGAAACAAAGATGATATAAAAACTCTGTTAGGGCGCCTGGGTGGCTCAGTGGGTTAATGCCTCTGCTTTCGGCTCAGGTCATGATCTCAGGGTCCTGGGATCGAGGCCCATATCGGGCTCCCTGCTCGGCGGGGAGCCTGCTTCCCCCTCTCTCTCTGCCTGTCTCTCTGCCTCCTTGTGATCTCTCTCCCTCTGTGAAATAAATAAATAAAATCTTTAAAAAAAAAAAGAAAAAAAAAAAACTCTGTTAAATANTCTCTCTCCCTCTGTGAAATAAATAAATAAAATCTTTAAAAAAAAAAAAGAAAAAAAAAAAACTCTGTTAAAGGAAAGTATATTCATGTATTTTCTAAGACAGTGATGGTGGTATTACATCGCTCTTCTATTTAGGTTACATGGAATATAGTTAGAATAGTGATGTAACCATTTCATTTTTAAAGGTTATATAATATGCCCAGAAATGACATATTTTGCAACTACTTAAACTTAAAACAAAAAATTTTAAGTCAGCCTAAAAATGTGCAAGGGGATACATGGTTTTTAAAAATTACTTTAGAAAGTAAGTAAAGCAAAAACATCTGAAAAGCCCTGGTCTTGTAAACAGAGACTGAGCCCCAGGACGGCGGCTCTTGCTCCTGTCACGTGCCCTGACGAATTGGCATGTGGTGATTCAGCTGTACTGAAAATCTACCTCATCACTAATGAGCACATGGATTCCTGTCGGCCCCTGCTTGTAGATCTGGCTGATCTGGCGAGGGGAAATGCTGAAGAGCTGAGCGATTTTTTCTGTCAGTTCAACAGCGGTCAGTTCTTCTAGATAGATGGCATGGTACACTGAAAAGGGACAGAGCAAAGACAGTCAGTACAGATTCTCCGCTCTTAAAGGTAACCCGATCTCGAGGAATGCCCACCTTTCTAAAGGACTCCCAGACTGCCTGAGTTCAAACCCTGGCTCAGCCACCTGCTGGCTGTGTGACTGGGGTGAGTCACTTAACGTCCCTAAGCCTCATCCTCCTTCATCTACATGCTGGCGAGAACCATGAACGTACTGCAGAGAAGAGTTACTGGTTGTACACATTAGAGCATGTCGTTGCGCTGAGAACAGTGCCTGGTACATATAAGGAACTCGGTAAGCGTTAGCAGTGACCATTCTTCCAGCAAATGCTGGATCTGCTGTCTGAGGACTTCCGACCGCACAGGCTCATACGTCATCTCCTCCCCTTTCCGAATACGTGTCCTGGCCTGTCCAGAACGACCTACCGAAGAAAGTTCCATTTGAGTCTCCATCCTCATGCTTCTGCTGCTGCTGCTGCTGTTGCTGCTGCTCCCTCAACTGCAAGGATTCCTGACAAACATAAATGGTTAGCCTTGGGCGCACCATCCTGAGGAGGAAAACAAGGCTGTTAGTCTTACGGTTTTCGTGGGAAGCACATTTTAAGGGAGAACTTGTGTGTCTAGGTTAACGCTGGAGAGCGGAGTTGAAAACTGGCAGCCCATGGGCCAAGGAAGCTCATTTGCCGTCTCCTTAGCTCTCCACCGGGGTGTACGTGTGTGCACGTGTGCGTGCATGTACGTGCATTTTAACTGAATTCATTCCAACATCATGTAAACCTCTGCGATTTCAGCTTTGCTTGAAAAATCACATCTGGCAATCTGAGACCCTCACTCTTACAAAGAATCAATCGGCTGTTCTCCCTGCATGATGCAAGCATTCTTCAGTATACCCCAGATTGACTGTCGGTCATTGACATGTGGCCTCTGTATCATCTGCGTTTATGAGCTTTGATGTAAACATTAGAAATATCTGAAACATGTGAGCTACTGTTGCATGGGTCTGGTTCAACATGGACCTTCTCCTTAGAAGTGCCTCTATAAAATGGAGAATTTTATTTCCCTCATTATGTTCTCCTAAGTAGCCTAAGCTTTCTGTCCCTTCTTACTTCTTAGACAATGGTATTCAATTACCTCTTGATCTGATCATCTCATTCCTATTTTTATTTTTTTTTATTTTTTTTTAAGATTTATTTATTTATTTGATACAGAGAGAGAGATTACAAGTAGGCAGAGAGGCAGGCAGAGAGACAGGGAGAGGAGGAAGCAGGCTCCCTGCTGAGCAGAGAGCCCGATGCGGGCCTCGATCCCAGGACGCTGAGATCATGACCTGAGCCGAAAGCAGAGGCTTTAACCCACTGAGCCACCCAGGCGCCCTCATTCCTATTTTTAAATGCTCTTTTACCTTTTAAGAGAGAGAGTGCATGTGTGCACGCATGAGCGGGGGTCCTGGGGGAAGAGCAGAGGGAGAGAGGGACTCGATCTCATGACCATGAGCTCATGACCTGAGCTGAAATCAAGACTTGGACATTTAACCAACCACATCACCTAGGTGCCCCTTAAATGCTCTTTAAATAATGTTTAAAAAAAATGAAGATCCAATTCTTTTTTCTCCAAATCAACCTCTGAATTTTTCCTCTGTCTTTAAAATTTTCCAAGATTAGAGCCACCCTGATTCAACCTTTCTTGTGATGTACCCAAACAAAATACTTCATGATCCGTTTCGTTATTTAGTCACTGGTTTGGTATTGTGGCATTAACCTGTATGGTTTTTCCATTAATACGATTACCTACTTGAAACTGAAAGATCCCAAATAGGGACTGCAAATTACTCAGTTTTACAATATGTACGTGGACACTTAAGTAATTCCTACCCGATTCAAGAATGACCTCTTCTCTAGTTAAAATGACTCGGGACCTTTGTACCTGCTGTTCCTCCTGCCTGTAGTGCTTTGCCCTCATATGACCCCATAGCTTCCATCCTTCTCATAATTGTTTAAACACCCCCACCTCACAGAGGTCTTTCCTGGCCATATTCTGGGTACTCTACAGGTTATAACCTTGTTTTTGTTTATTTGTTTGGTTTTTCTTCAAAGCACTTATCACTACTGAAAATACTCCTTGTTCATATTTTTCTCTCTCTCCGCATTAGAAAGCAAACTCATAGGAAAGGATTCCTTGTTTGTTTTGCTCACCAATGTACCCCTAGGGCCTACAATAAATAGTACCTGGCTCATAACAGGGATAATGAGTATTTATCAAATGAAAAAACTACCTAGAAATGAAAAATGGGGTATCATGAGGAATTCCTTGGATCAACTATAGGAAATGGTATTTTTCATCTTCGTTTATTGGGTACATAGCTGGCAATCAAAAAAGAATGCTTTGACAAGACGGGTGAGCTGTGCAAAGAGTACTGTGAAGAGTCCCTGAATCCAAATCTATTTGAGATTCAACCTCGCTGATATTTGTACACTAATTACATACCGGCCTTTTAATGCATTAAAAAGTCGGATTCCATCGGCAGGGCCACAGATCTGGATCACATCATCTCTAGTTAGTTTCAATAAATCTGCCCCTGGAATAAATATAAGAAAATGGGTGATAAAGGCAAAGGCTGTCTTTGTTAATGACCACTGAAGTGGCTCTGATATGTCATAGTCCAAATCTTTTGCATAGTACATAAGCCTGTCTATGACCTGGCCCCTGTTTCCTCTCTCACCTCAACTGCCACCCAATTAACTTATCCATTTAGCCCTATGCTTGCATCACACTGATGAGGTCTAATGAGCAAGTTGTTCCTCCTCCCCAAAATATCCTTCCACTGTCTGACCAACAGACTCCTCCTTATCCCCAAGATTTACACCTCACGCATTACACCTGTTTCCTGACCACAGACACTCCCCAAATACTCTGCTGCGTACCACTTATCTACTGCATTGCAACTATTTACTTATTTTTTTCAGGGTTTTAGTTTGATCTGATTTGGGTTTTTGGTGTTTATTTTTTTTGATACTAGATGATGAATGATGAGAAAGTATGCCTTATCCATTTGTGTATTCTTACCAAACCTGGTACCCAGAAGGTGCTACATAAAAGTGGAAATAAAACACAATATAGTGATATCAAGGGGGAAATTTCAGACTACCTACAAATGCCCTTGATAAAATACTATGTAGAATATACATTTTTAAAAGTATTGTATAGAATAAATATTTTTAAATTACAGTGAATTTAAACTAAGAAGACCTTCTTTTTAAGTATTTCACAGCACAGATGCCACTGGTGAGAGTCTGAAGGGTTCTGTGAAACTTGCTTAATCCTAAAAATGCACAAAGATTTCTCCTTCCCTCTCCCTCCCTCCCTCCTTCCCTCCTCTCTCTCTCTCTCTCACACACACACACACACACACACACACACACACACCCTCGCATGGATAGTAGGAGGCTCTAGAATGTAAATGAATATCCTGTGTTGGGAAAAACAAAAGGACAAATAAATTTAACCTGAGAAGTTTGTAAAAAGCCTTGTGAACGTAGAAAAACGATTTCGATGCAACCACTGCTGAGCTTCCTGAGGTGTGGTTGTTGGCAGGAGGTTCTGAAAGAGAAAGCAAGCATTTTCTTTTTCTTTCTTTTTTTAACTAAAGAGACTTATCTCTTACATCATTAGGTAACACAGAGCTAAACACATCCACAGGCCTAGTTTGCTTGGAAGTTATTTATATCTCATCAATCTTCCTTCCCTAACCACGCAAGGAGCCCATGGAATTCCATCCTTATCTTCTACTAGACAGTAAGCTCTTTAAATTCAGGGGCCCTGAAATAGCCGGTTTCCCATCTCTGGTCCCTAGCATAGTATCTAGTTCATAGTCAAAATTCAATCATTGTCTGTTTAATGAATGAAAAAATATTACTCCTTAAAACTTGGGCATTTCTACTGAACCGCACAGTTATCAAAATGTTAGTAGACATTGCAAACAACTTACATTTAATTTTAGACTTACATCTGTGACTGGAGGGGGTGGCTCTGGCTGATGGTTTGGTGAACCATTTCTAAGGAAACATTGAAAATGAAAAGGATGAGTCCATGACACATACAAGGGTTCATCATCTCATAGGGAGTCTCAAGCTAGAGATTTTTTAAAGATTTTATTTTTTAATTTTTTAAAAAAGATTTTATTTATTTATTTGTCAGAGAGAGAGCACAAGCAGACAGAGAGGCAGGCAGAGGCAGAAGGAGAAGAAGGCTCCCTGTGGAGCAAGGAGCCTGATGAGGAACTCGATCCCAGGACCCTGGGATCATGACCTGAGACGAAGGCAGCTGCTTAACCAACTGAGCCACCCAGGAGTCCCTAAGATTTTATTTTTAAGTAATCTCTGCACCCAACGTGAGGCCCAAAACTACAACTCTGAGATCAAGAGTCAAACGCTCCACTGACTGAGCCAGCCAGGCACCCCTCAAGCTAGAGGAATCTGTGCTCTCCCATAAGTAGTCTTAGTCTGATAGTCAATACTTCTGCTATCTGTTAATGTAACATTAAGACTATGGGGAGAGGGGAAAAAACTGTCATTTGCAACATTTTTTATTATTGGATAAACTGAAAAAATATCAAAATTTCAGTAAATTGGGATTCATTAGGTAAATTATGGCATGAAGAATATTTAATGTAAGAAACAACAGAAACAAAAANTCTTCATGTTTCGTCCAAGTCCTACACCCTCCAGAACAAAAACTAGCATAAGGTTATTCCACAACAATTGGGCGCCTGGGTGGCTCAGTGGGTTAAAGCCGCTGCCTTCGGCTCAGGTCATGATCCCAGGGTCCTGGGATCGAGGCCCACATCGGGCTCTCTGCTCAGCGGGGAGCCTGCTTCCTCCTCTCTCCTCTCTCTCTGCCTGCCTCTCTGCCTACTTGTAATCTCTCTCTCTGTGTCAAATGAATAAATAAATAAAAAAAAATAATAATAAAAATATAAATACACAAACATAAATGAAAACCAAAATAATTATTTTTAAAGGAGCTTCGAAAATTAGTGCTGCCTAATTTGCGATCCATGGACTATCTCTACACCCTCTGTTTTTCCCTATATTTCCTTTTGTTCTAAAGACTTTCCCTATTTCCTAATGCTTACTTCTTTTATGGGAGAGAAATTTGAGTCTAATAAAAAAGTAATGACAAAGAGAAGAGAAAAAAATTTTAAAACACAACTCTTAAATCCTGTAATATTTATAATTGCCTAGGGGTGCCTGGCTGGCTCAGTCAGAAGAGCATGTGACTCTTGATCTTAGGGTTGTAAGTTCAAGTCCCAAGTTGGGTATAGAGATTACTAAAAACAAAACAAAAAAACCCCCCAAAAAACCAAACTTCAAAAAACATAAAAAATAAAAATAAAATTGCCTGTAAGTAGACTGCATAATCCATATGGATGGTAAGAGATTTTTCTTTCAAAACACATATTCTTTTTCTTTTTTTGCCTTAGCTGTAAAATTCAAATTCGGTATTCGAATTTAGTAATTAACTTATCACCAGGCCCCAATTATCTATTCCCTCTATACCTTCTACCTATTTTCATTCTTTTTTTAGATTTTATTTATTTATTTGACACAGAGAGAGATCACAAGTAGGCAGAGAGGCAGGCAGAGAGGAGGAAGCGGGCTCCCCGCTGAGCAAGCAGCCCAACTCGGGCCTCGATCCCAGGACCCTGAGATCATGACCTGAGCCGAAGACAGAGGCTTTAACCCACTGAGCCACCCAGGCGCCCCTACCTATTTTCATTCTTAACTGTTCTGCATAGTGAAGCTACCTTAATTAGTTTTATTTTATTTTTAAGATTTTTATTTATTTATGTGAGAGAGAGGGAGAGAGAGCATGAGAGGGGAGAAGGTGAGAGGGAGAAGCAGATGCCCCATGGAGCCGAGAGCCCAATGAAGGACCCAATCCCGGGACTCCGGGATCAAGACCTGAGACGAAGGCAGTTGCTTAACCAACTGAGCCACCCAGGCACCCCTTAATTACTTTTAGAATTAGAATACTTTTAGAAGCAGACTGAACATAGAACCTACATAGATTCAAAAACAAACATTACAATAAAAAAAAAAATCACACATTAAGTAGCCTATTTCAAATTTCAATATGACCTACATGGAATATGAGTTAAATGCTAAGACTAAAGACAACTTAATTTAACTGGCATAGCCAACTGTACCAACTTTCAATTATCTCTGATGATAAAAGACAATAAAGCAAGATTAAATACATCCCACAGAGAATTCTAAAAATTCATTTAGCTATCATCTTCAATCTTCTTCCCCAATTATCAAAGATCCAGAATTATTAGGTATTAGGATCATCTGTAAAAAGTAACAAAACAGGGGCTCCTGGGTGGCTCAGTTGGTTAAGCATCTGCCTTTGATTCCAGGGTGCTGGGATAGAGCCCTGCGTCAGGCTCCCTGCTCAGCAGGGAGCCTGCTTCTCCCTCTCCCTCTGTCTGCCCCTCTGCCTACTCTGCCACCCTCTCTGTCAAATAAATAAATAAAATCTTTAAAAAATCAAATTATTTTTTAAAAAAGTAACAAAACAGATTTTCGTGTCTGGACAACTGTGTCTCAGCACCTGAGGACCACGCTAGTGAAAGTATGCACAGGAAGCGAAGTGACCACAAGATGAGCAGTGACAGGAAGGAGTGAAAAGCCCAGAAGGTAAGTCTCCGAATCACTGAAAACAGACTATGAATGCTGGGCTTTTTTCTTTAAATACTGTTTTCTAACAGGAAGAAAAAAGAGGAGGAGAAAGGACTGCATAAAACTCTTTTCAGTCGCTTTTGAAGATAATCCAAACCTCAGTTAATCCATGGATCCATCAAAGAGTGACCAAAAAGAACTCATTGATTTAGGGAGAGCTTCTATAAGGGAAGATAATGAAAGAAGACATATTTAGGACAAACACAACCTGATTTCATTTCCCACACTTACCCTTCCCCAAGAGAAAAACTGCTGTGGGAACTGTTGAAGCCAGGTGATGGGGAATTATTGACATATGTGATCTCAGGCCATGGAGAACACTAAAAACAAAGAACAACGTAAACACTGAAAAAGTACATGTGACCCCAATGTCCCACCAAAACATTGTTACTTGAATAACACATCTTGATTAGCATATCTTAATTGCACAGAGGTCCCTATAATTAAGAGAAAAAATACCCAGGACAAGTAAATCTTGACCAGGCTAGAAGTTATGGTTTGTTTTTTTTTAAATTGAGATATAATAGACATACAGCATTGTATAGTTTCAGGTGTACAACATAACGATCTGATATACATATACAGTGTTATATAATGGGATTTTCTTTTAAGAGTAGAAAGTATGGACTGAAATCATCAACAAAAGAAATCCTTTCACCTCTGTGAGTATAGTTGTCTCATAGGAAGGCTGGTATTTCTCCTTTTCGTGAGGTGTTCGTTTCTCCATTTTCTCCCGATCTGTTTTTTGCTTTCTGTCTGCACCTTTGGGCTGGAAAGAGAAATGTGTCACTTTGACTCATCAACTGACTTTGACCCAACAATATTATTTCTAAAAGTTTAAACAGTCCCATGTGAAACAAGGATACATGTACAATGACGTAAAGACAAGATGCATCATTGCATCTAAGTCTGAAAACAGGAAATTTAACTATGTGATGGAGCTGAAAAATAAGAGATCTATAGCTATGGACGTGGAAAGATCTCTAAAGAACATAGCTAACTGAAAAAAGCAAGCCTCATAACAATTCATACAGTACCATCCTACTGATGTTTCGAAGAAAAGAAAATATGCTGTGAAAGATGTAAGCCTGATGATTCACAGACCTGTACCCCTTGGGCAAAGAATAAAAATAAAATTAAAAAAAAAAAAAGAAAAGAAAATATGTGTATACTTACATTCACGTGTATATAAAAGCACAGAAGGGGACTAGAAGGATACATGCTAAACTATGATAGTGGCGACCTCTAGGAAAGGTTGGGAAGTCAGGGTAAAAGGGGTAAAGGGGGACTTTAGTCTGAATACTTCACTATTAACGAATCTTTTATAATGAAAAAACATTTATCCATATGATAAAAACAAAGACCAAATTAACAAAAGAAAGCCAAGTACCAATGTAACCAAAACTATCAACATTTCATAATTTTGTGAGCCTTAACAGGAGCTTGTAATTTCAACAGACTTTAAGAGCTGCCAGGTTTTAGCCTCTAGCTCCCTTTGCAAGCTCCTCTTCTTCCATGCCCATCCCCATATAAATTCATTACCAGGCATCTCGGGAATGATCTCAAGGACTCTAGCCTAGACTAAGTTCTCACAGTTGTTGAAAAAAGACAAGTTGACTTTCTGACTTAGTAGCTAATGTTAAAATTGAAAGATGAGGGGAAAGTATATAAGGGACAGCAGGAGGCCCAGGAATACCTTGAAGACTTTGATCTGGCAGCTGGCTGAGTGTAAGTGCTCAGTATATTCCCCATTTTCATTTTCCTTGAAGGTATCGATTTGTACTCGGAACGGCACTCCCTTTTCTCCTCCATGCTTCCTCATAGTGAACTCTGTGCTAATGCAGTGTACCTATAAAGAATACAGAATCCAGGTTTCAGTCCTGCTAACTAGCCACATCAGTCAACAGTATTTTCTGACCAACTAACAGCAAAACCTTTAAAAACACTATGAACACGTATAACATACATACATACATACATACATACATACATAAAACTTTTATGCTAGCGGCACCTGGCTGGCTCAGTTGGCTCTTGACCCCAGGGTCATAAATTCGAGCCCCACGTTGGGCATAGACTTTACTTAAAAACAACTATGTAAATAAAATCTTTAAAAAAGACTTTTAGGGGCTCCTGAGTAGCTCAGTCGGTTGAGTACCTGCCTTCAGCTCAGGTCGTGATCCTGGGGTCCAGGATCAAGTCCCACATCGGGCTCCCTGCTCTGCGGGGAGCCTGCTTTTTCCTCTGCCTCTGCCTCTCTCGCTCTGTCTCTCACGAATTAATAAATAAAGTAAATAAATAAAATCTTTTAAAAACAGAAACTTTTAGGGGTGCCTTGGTTAAGCGTCCGACTCTTGATTTCGTCTCAGGTCATAATCTCAGGATAGTGAGATCAAGACCCGTGTGGTGCTCTGCACTCGAATCGGAGTCTCCTTGAGATTCACTCTCTCTCCCTCTCCCTCTGTCCCTCCCTCTGCTTGTGTTCGAGTGCTTTCTTGCTCTCTCTAAATAAAGTTGTAAAAAAAAAAATTGAAAAAAAAAAAACCACCTTTTACTCTCTTTTTGACCTTAAAGAATGTATATTCTAATGGAGGAAGTAAGGAAGCTTAATTATTTACAAATGAAAGTAGGGGTGCCTGGGTGGCTCTGCCAGTTAAGCATCTGCCTTCCGCTCAGGTCATGATCCCAGGGTCCTGGGACTGAGCCCCGCAGAGGGCTCCCTGCTCAGTGGGGAGCCTGCTTCTCCCTCTCCCTCGGCCATCCCCTTGCTTGTGCTCTCTGTCAAATAAATAAATAAAACCTTTAAAAAAAAACGAAACAAAGTAAATATACAGATCCAATGCTAATAAAAGCTATTAGGAGGAACTACATTCATTAATACACAGTTAATATAAAAGAGAAATGATTTCTGTTAGTAAAAGTTTCCTGGACTTTAGGGTACAGTTCAGAAAGTGGAGGCACCATCCATGCTGGGAAGACAGCAGATATGAAAACTCACAGGCAATAGTGGGGAAAGAAAGGTTTGCAAAGGCCTGCTTGCTACTGCGTAAAGTGAAGACCCTGGTGAATCTTAACAGTGAAACCCTGACTGACCAAATATTAGCTTAGGTAAGTTGTTAATTTCTCTAAGCCTCAAAAACTATTTCTACTCCACAGGATTATTGCTGAAAGTTTTAAATAAAATCATATATACGAACTGTTTAATTAACGTAGTGACTATCTAATGGGACATAATAAATCATAGCTTTCTTTATTACAAATAAGAATTTTAAAAGGAATCTACCCAACTGTCATAATTGGGTATGTAAAACAAAATTTAAGCAAAAAGATGTTCAAAATAAGTTTACAGATAATAGGGAAAATTTAGAACAATCTAAATGCTAAATAGGGCGCCTGGGTGGCTCAGTGGGTTGAAGCCTCTGCCTTTGGCTCAGGTCATGATCTCAGGGTCCTGGGATCAAGGCCCATATCTATCAGGCTCTCTGCTCAGCAGGGAGCCTGCTTTCTCCTCTCTCCCTGCCTCTTTGCCTACTTGTGATCTCTCTCTCTCTCTGTGTCAAATAAATAAATAAAATCTTTAAAAAAAAAAAGCTAAATAATAGGGAAGCTATAGTGCATCCAAAGAATGGAATATTATACAGCTATTAGCAAGTGTTTATTTGGTTTGTTTACTTGTTTTTTATTTTGTTTTGTCATACAAATAAATTGGGGAAATTAGAAGGGCAATTCAGACACTCCTCACTGTCCTCAGGCAAGAACTGAAGAGTCTGGACTTGACGGTCAGGGTGGAACCCTGTAAAAATTTCAAATTCGACACATTTTATCCTTCAAGAAGCAAGCTGGTAGGGGCGGCTGGGTGGCTAAGCAGGTTTAGCATCTGACTCTGGATTTTGGCGGCCCTCATGGTATCAAGGTCCTGGGATCGAGCCCTACGTCAGGCTCCATGCTCAGTGGGGAGTCTGCTTGGATTCTCTCTCTCCCTCTCCCTCTGCCCCTCCCTCTGCTCGTGCTCACACTTTCTCTCTCCTAAATAAATCAATCTTTAAAAAAAAAGAAAAAGAAACAAACTGGTAGTAAGAGATGCTCTTCATAACTGGAACCCCATCTGCAATGCCCTACCTGAATAAACACAGATGTCCTCTTTGCTGGGTCCCACAGGAACTCCACTGTATTCAGTTGGGTTGGATTAGCTCTAGGATCGATTATACCAACAGACATTGGGATATCTGGGAAACAAAACAGTAATCACTTAACAATTCTGGGGGCTACTGGGTTTAAATGAGATAGCACAGATTGTTTTATTATTGGCCCCTAGTTAGCAAGATTTTGTACTATCATACCCTAAACCTCTTTTTGCCAATAAAAAGTTTTGATTAGAGCTAGAGTTGACCTTACTTACTTTCCTTCTGAGTATCTTTTTTCCATTTTAAAAGGCTTTTTAAATAGGACAATTTAAACACAGTTTCCTTTTAATCTGCCAAAATTCTACTTAAAGATAGATTTAGTCTTCACACTAGCTCTAGTGTCACGAAAATTTTAATGTAATCTGCTTCATTTACAGTTTTAGGTTTAGTGTTACTGACAGAAGTACACGAACAAGATTGCTATAAAATGATAAAGCAGAGTGTCTGAATAATGACAGAAGCATTGTATTACAGACAGAAGTGGGAAAAATTTAACATGAAGATTGATGTTGGCCTTAGTCATCAAATAACCCTGTAACAGAGCAACAAATCTGATACTCAAGAGGGAAGCATAAATGAATGAGCTGTAGCAGAATTTTGCTTTCCACTCTACATAGTATATACTCAAATATCATTTCCTGACTTCTCCTATTAATATTCAAACTGTGGAGAGAAAGGCTGATATTTATGATCATAACGGTGCTATCACTATATTACTGTTTTACTGTCAATTCAAACAACAAGGTGGATCCAACAGTATTACTTGTATTATATTTATCCTAAGGTTAATTTATCAAATGGATATCAGGATATCTGTACGAGAATCACTGTTTTCTCAGGTAAAATTAGTAGGTACTTGGATTTAACAACTATGTTTGCTAGTTGGAGATAATGACTAATAAGAGATCAAAGACATAGATACAGGAATAAAAGTACATTCATGAAGAGAGACTGCATGTATGTTGTAAAGGAACTTCTCTTAAGCCCTATGATTTAAGAAAAATAAATTCTACGCTATGTAGCAAAGCAGTAGGGGAAAAACCTAAATTGCAAGTCAAGAGACATTGATTCTAATCCCAGGTCTCTTACTTTATAAAACAAACCACTAATCTGCCTCTCAGGTATCAGTAAAATAAAAGAACTTGCAGCATTTGGGGAAAAAAACCTGGTCCCTTTTACATACAGGCAAAACAAAATATCAGACCCTGAATAGCCAAAACAATCTTGAAAAGTAAAGTTGGAGGTGTCACATTTCCAGATTTCAAAACTTACTACAAAGTTACAGTTATCAAAACAGTGGTATTGGCATAAAAATGGAGACACAGACAGACAGAACACAAGAGAGAGCCCAGAAATGAATCCTCACATACAGGGTCAAGTGATGGTCGACAAAGTTGCCAAGACCATTCAGTGGGGAAAGAAAAGTTGTTTCAACAAATGGTGCTGGGAAAACTGAATATCCACGTGCAAGGAATGAAGGTGAACTCTTATACCATATACAAAAATTAACTAAAAAATGGATCCTTATACCATATACAAAAATTAACTAAAAAATAATGCATAAGCTGCATTATTCACAACAACCAAAAGGTAGAATCAACCCAAGTATCTACTAAAGGATGAATGGATAAACAAAATGTGGTACATATACAAAACGGAGTATTATACAGTCTTTAAAAGGAGGAAAATTCTGATGCATACTACTATATGGGTGAGCCTTGAGGATAAGGTTAAGTGAAATAAGCCAATCACAAAAAGACAAGCACTGGATGATTTCACTTATATGAGGCACCTGGAGTAATCTAATTCATATAGACAAAAAGTAGAAATAAATGGTCGTGGCCAGGGGCTGAGGAGAAGAGGGGATAGGGAGTTATTGTTTAATGGGTACAGAGTTTCAGTTTTGCAAGATGGAAAAAGTTCTGGAGATGGATGGTAGTGATGGCTAGATACTGTGAATACACTTAATGTCACTGAATTATTTACTTTAACATGTTTTATAATGGTAACTTCTATGTTATATGTATTTACCACAACTAAATTAAAAAAAACAAAAACAAAAATAAATCACCCTATAGTAACAGATACAATTGCTATGGAACTGAAGTGTCTACACTCATTATCATCCCAGTAATTTTTTTATGCTTAGTCAATAAACACTTTGGGGGTTTATGCTAATCGAGCCCCTGAGGCACTTTGAATCAAGGTAACCATCAAGTAAAGAAAACCAATTCTTAGACCATACTTAAAGACATTTCCTGGGCAACAGATTCCCTTAACTCACCAATGTCAAGAATTCTATCTCCAGGTCGGTTCCACCTCCAGCCCTCCAGCTGCTGATGTTCAGTGTACTGTAGCCGTCGGTCATGGAACACTACACGGAATATACTCTAAATGGAAGCAACAAAATAAATGGTGATAGGATCCTTTAAAAATCCGTGCTGACAAAGGAAAACTACCAGAAGTTACCTCCAGTTGGTTTCTAGATGCAATCTCAAATAATTTTTCTTGAGATCTCTTTCACTCTAAAACCCATACCATACACCAAACTCTATTTGAGGGTAAATTTTACAATTGCTCAGACATAATCTTTATAGTTAAATGGTACCATATTAAAATGTGGCTTAAATATCAGTCCTCATGGACTGGGCATAAAGTCCATGGAAGCATTTCTACCTGTCTCTACTGTTACCGTAATATCCGGCTCAGCTCTTTAAGGGTGTATGAAAAGCTCATCATGCTCCCTGCTTGCTAACCCACCATACAGCACTTAGGGTAAGCAGGGGTTGTATCTATCGACTTTCTTTTTGTTATTCTTACTTTGTGCAGGAGGTTATTAATATCCTTACCACTAACTTCTACAGCAGCTGACCAAATTCCTCTGTCCCAATTGCGCTGTGAATTCAATGCTGTAAGTCTAGACCGAGAAAACTACTATTCGTCAACAGAAGTTTCTGTTTTTCTTGCTACTAGACCATGTGCAAAGAAGACACTGGAGTTTCTCTAAAAATCTCAAGCAGGTCACTCTATTCCACCTCAAAGAACTTCACTGAACCAGGAGATTACTTTGACACAGAGCAGTAAGCCTTCTGTTTTTACAACTCTGAAAAATCCATGTGAATGGAGGGGCTCACTCTTCACTCCGAAGAAATAACAGTTTGCCACTCTGCCAGCAAACTATAGCAGCTAAGAGATAACACCAAGCCCTTTATGGAAGCAAAAGAACATGACCCAAAAAGGGTCAGTAAAAGGATGTTGTGCAGAGGAATGATTTACTCATTTTCTTTTACCTTCACCAACTTGCCATTAATTTCTGGAAGTTCTCCAAGTTTCCTATTGTCTAGCATACGAATTTCATAAGACTGTCCTGGAAAAAAAAAGAAACTATATATTATATTCATCATAAATTAACTTTGTAAGATTCAGAAAGAATAAAATTCAGCTGAATGAATATACAAGAGTATAATATTATTAGTATTAGTAACAACTATAATTATTTACTATATGCCAGGCACAGTCCTAAGTGTTTTCATATATTATATCATCAGTTGACACAATTCTTAAGAATATTATCAATCCCATTTTTACAGATAAAGGAACTGAAACGTAGAGTTTAAATAACTTGTCCAAGGTCACACAACTGGTAAACAGAGATGGGTAAGGATTAGAAAGAGGGGAGTAAAACTAGGTAGGTACACAAAAGAAGCCACGATATATATCCAATATGACATAAAAGTGAAAAATCTCTGACATAAGGCTTCAACTCTGACAGGTCACACTAGAAAGATGTACTTCCTACATAAAAGTACACCTAATAAAATATCATCAATCCACCAGATCTTCAATAGTACTAACAAATAAAGAAGCACCTAACCTTGATTAAGATATGTCAGGGTTTCATCATGGAGTTTCACTGCTGGAGAGGTGGCAGCACAGAGCACGTATTGAAAAGGCAGGATTTTATTCTCATTATCAGGGGGCAAACTTGACTCTTCTTGCTTAAAAATGGGCAACGCAAGGACATCACTGAAATACAGCAAACAACTTACATTAACATCTAACAGTGGTACAAAAGTGGATTTACGTTGAAACAATTTAACTGCAATTTGGTTTGGAAAACTAAAAACATTACCCACTTTGATGAAGTCTCTTCCCAACCACTCAGTTCAGATTACCTGTTGCGCTAGCTATCCCCCTCCCCACAACAATGTGGGCAATGATAGGTATTCACTGATAAAACAGTTTAGACAGGGGTTCTTAAAAGGGCTCTAAAATTATGCGCAGAGTTCCAAAATGTCAAGTTAGGACACTCAGTAATGTATTTGTTCTTCGAAAGGCACAGACTGCAGCTATCTCTAGAACCATATCAGCTGATCTACTCTAGGGACTAAAAACAAGACTCAGAATTCCTAGAAGCCACTTGAAAAGGACAGATCAATGACCAGGATATATTTCAAGGTCAGCTTACATTGTGTGGGACACAACGAACTAAAACCACTGTGTTTCAGTCCCTAAAAGCCTTAGGCAAATCTTATACAAGCTCTCTAGTCCTCATTCCTTCAACTATAATATGTGAATCACATTTGCTGTCTAGAGTAAACATGTGAGGAGATATTTTGGAAACCATAAGAGACTAAAATTGATGTACACAGGATTAACAATAATTTTCCCTCATAAACTCTAGCCATGGATTAGTGGGAAAGAATATCCTGGCCCTCTCCTGGAGACCTACTGGTATGATTGACATTTCCCCCAAACTTTAAAAGAGTCTTAAGAGATGTACCAAATTAGGGATGGATGGGTGGCTCAGTTGGTTAAGCTTCTGCCTTGGGCTCAGGTCATGATCCCAGAGTCCCGGGATTGGGTCCTGCATCGGGCTCCCTGCTTGGCGGGGAGTCTGCTCCCCCCCACCCCAACATGCTCTCTCTCTTGTTCATTCTCCCTCTCAAATAAATAAAATCTTAAAAAAGAGAGAGAAACGTACCAAATTAATGTACCAAATTTCCAAGTATCTCAAGACATGCCACAAAATTCTCAAAATAAAATGTATTTTAATTCACTTATAGAATTTGTACCTGTATTCATTAGAACAGCTGAAGTTAAAAAGAATGACAACCCAAATGTTGGCAAGGCTGTGGAGCAAACAGAACTCCTATTCTCTGCCAGCAGGAATGTAAAAGAACACAGCCAATTTAGAAAAAGATTTGGATGTTTCTTATAAAAGTAAATATCTATCTGCCCTTTGATAAGCAATTCTACTTATAGGTATTTATCCAAGAGAAATGAAAATATAAGTCCATTCGAGGCCTGTACATAAATGCTCATAGCACAAAAGCAAAAACTGGAAAGAATCCAAATGGTTGTAATTAAGAGAATGGAATGCACAAATTGTGGCATATTCATGCAATGGAATACCAGTCAGCAAAACAAAGGAATGCAACAATACGGATGCATCTCACAGACATAATACTAAAGAAGCTAGATTCAAAGAATATATAACGTACGATTCCATTTATATGTTATTTATTTATTTATTTGACACACAGAGAGAGACAGAGACAGAGGGAAGGGAACACAAGCAGGGGGAGTGGGAGAGGGAGAGGGAGAAGCAGACTTCCTGCCGAGCAGGGAGCCCGACACAGGCCTCTATGGCAGGACCCTAAGATCATGACCTGAGCCAAAGGCAGACACCCAACAACTGAGCCACCCAGGCACCCAATATGATGTTCTAAAACAGGCAAAAGGCAAGAAGAATGGTGGTTTCCTGGCAGGGCAGAGACTGACTTGGAAGATATATAAGGGAACTTTCTGGGGAGATAAAGATGTTCTATAGAACACTAAGTGTGTGGGTTACATGGCAATTCTTTATATGCACCCTCAGCGGTATACATTCTCCCCAAACAGTACAGAATCATTACATTCAGGCAAAAACAACCATCAATAGAAAAATGGCTGAACTCCTATAAATCTTAGAGACATTATAAATTCTTATTGGAAAACAAAATAAGCAGAAAATGTTCTGATTAGGGCGCCTGGGTGGCTCAGTGGGTTAAAGCCGCTGCCTTCGGCTCAGGTCATGATCCCAGGGTCCTGGGATCGAGGCCCATGTCGGGCTCTCTGCTCGGCAGGGAGCCTGCTTCCTCCTCTCTCTCTGCCTGCCTCTCTGCCTAGCTGTGATCTGATCTCTCTCTCTGTGTGTCAAATAAATAAATAAAAAATCTTTAAAAAAAAAAAAATGTTCTGATTATTGTCCTAACAATCCTCATAGGAGTGATAAAAATTTAATGGGATAAATGCTTAAAAAGGGGGGGTGGGGAGAAAAGAAAGAAATTTCTCTTTCTGCTGATGTCTAAATAGCAAAGCTACATGTTATTAGTTGAATCTGGGCACCTGAGATACAAACGAGCTTTAATGAAACACAAGTTTCTTATTGCTAAGAAGTATTTCAAAGGCTAGAAAAACAAAGGGTGCTTTCCTCTCCCTGAGGTCTGGAGGTATGTGTGCTTTGCTCAAAGGGCTGGAGCTGAGTGGAGAAGGTGAGGAATCCTTCTATCTATATGAATGCCAAATGAAACATACTACTGAGCCCTTGAGACTACAGAAAACTGTAGAAGGACTGGGTTTTCTAGAAAAGTACTTCAACCCAGTGCTTCCACTTCTCAAAATCAGGAAGCTACCAATGTTCCCACAATAAACAGTACAGAAAATAAAGCAATACATCACAAAACTTCAGAAACGTGATGTTAGTCTTCGGCAGACTTTGCTGCTTTATCATTCTCAACAAGTCTCTGGATACATACCATTCTCAAATACAACACATCTAATGGTTCCTTGAAAGATTAGTGAAGATTATCAAGAATCAAGGCAAATCGGATTTTGCAACATAGCAACAGCTCAACCTTTTAGAATGTAGGGTGGTTTTTTTTTTTCTTCTCAAATATTACTGCCTAGCAAGGTTAATACATAACAATAGTCCCTACGTAGTAGTCTTTTCAACATAACGTTGGCTTTGCGGCACCTGGGTGGCTCAGTGAGTTAAAGCCTCTGCCTTCAGCTCGCTCAGGTCATGATCTCAGGGTCCTGGGATGGAGCCCTGCATTGGGCTGCCTGCTCAGCAGGGAGCCTGCTTCCTACTCTCTGCCTGCCTCTCTGCCTACTCATGATCTCTCTCTCTCCCAAATAAATAAAGCTTTAAAAAATACATACATATAATGTGGCTTTACACCTAATCCCTCATGACTAAGCAATTTGATGCTGAAATTTTAAAACTGATTCTAAAAATTAACTCTAAAATTAACTAACTCAAAACAGCCAAACCAAATACACAAAACTGTATTTTCTCATCAGAGATTTTAAGATCCCAAAACCTCAAATATATCTAAATTATTCATGTTCTTGCTACAACGCACTTCTCTTACTCTGTGTGGGAGCAGGAGTACCATTCAGTTCCACATTCCTAGAGATGGAGGCTAAAGGTCACTGGTGAGCACAGTTCTAGGACCCTGTCTATAGCAAAACAGTTAACAGATTAGGTAAGCAACAATTCTGGAAATACAAAAGTCTGCTCCTTCTTAGAGGGAAACTGAGCATTGATTAGGAAAACCCACTCTGAGTGGTGGAGCCTAAGTAGTTGGAACCAATGTATAATTTACCCTTTTGATTACATTCTCCAATTGCTTCATGTATTATTTTTTAAGTAATCTCTATACCCAGTGTGGGGCTCGAACTCATGAACTCAAGATCAAGACTTGCATGCTCCACTGACTGAGCCAGCCAGACACTCCTGCTTCATGTATTTAATTCATTCCAATGAAACGTAAGCTATCTGAAGGAGTAACTTCTCTTTTCTGTGCTTAGTAAATACTTGTTGATGTGATTTATATTTTTGTTTGCATTCTCCAGAATACTCAGTACTAGTAAGTACATTGTGACCATTTTGGAGTCTGAAATCTGATCAAATATAAGGATATGGAAATCTCCCGATTAAAAGATAAGATGAGTATATGTTAAAAATGTGCATTACTAAGTGGAAATACACACCAAGAGTGGAAACAGCAGAAAGCATTTAAATGAAAGTAACAGAGGAACAGAATCAGGAGTGATCTTTCCTATACGTAACTGGGATTCCAGGAAGAGTTGCTTTATGGTCTCCTGAGGCTGAAACTACTCTTTTGAGATAAGGCAGCCTCTGAATGGTCTGTAGGAATTCACAACTATGGTTTATTTAACCTTCTCCCTCAGGCCTACCATCTGCTGAATCCCCTCTTCTAGAGAGCCTAAGAAAGGAGAGGGAAAGATCTGATGAGTTCTTCCTTGACTAAGAGAAGCAAGTAGACACAGATTGTTCACAGCATCAAAGAAAATTAGAAACTAACCTGGCATAATATGAGGTCCCAAACTTCTAACTTCCCTATTTATGCCCTCATTTAGCCTCCATCATAATGAAAACATCTGAAACAAAACACGCCAATACCCCTATGTCAGGCCTACTGTGAAAGGGCAAGAACTAGAGAGGCTACATTGTACTCTTAGGTCAGCTTCAAAAGAAAAAAAAATATCCAGTAAAAAACTAGTTGGAACACCTTGAAAGAAGAGAGGAGAGAAGACTGATTTCCCGGGATTTGTGGGAAGGCTGGAAGGGCAGATCAGGGAGACCTGGTAAGAGATGGTCCTGCAAGTTTTATTTTAATTTTTTATTTTTTTTTAAGGTTTTTTTTTTTGTTTGTTTATTTGACAGAGAGAGACATTACAAGTAGGCAGAGAGGCAGGCAGAGAGAGAGGAGGAAACAGGCTCCCTGCTGAGCAGAGAGCTCAATGCGGGGCTCCATCCCAGGACCCTGAGATCATGACCTGAGGCGAAGGCAGAGGCTTTAACCCACTGAGCCACCCAGGTACTCCGGTCCTGCAAGTTTTAATACAAAGCCAGTGAGATGTCCTTATGACTGAGAAATGGTAAAATAAGAGTACTTTCTGGTAGGAGCCCTCTGTCACAAAAAGCAATAAAAAATTCCTACTATCTGAACATCTACTAAAAAATCTCATTCAACTAAAAAGCAGCATATATTTTACAAATTGCCTTGTTGGGGTCCCTGGGTGGCTCAGTTAAGTGTCTGACTCTTGGTTTCAGCTCTTGGTTTCATGAGATTGAGCCCCACGACGGACTCTGCATCCATGGGTGTGGAGCCTGTTTGGGATTCTCTTCCTCTCTCCCTCTGCCCTCTCTCCTCCCTAAAAAAACCTGCCTTGCGGTGCCTGGGTGGCTCAGTCAGTTAAGTGGCTGATTCTTGATTTTGGCTCAGGTCATGATCTCAGGGTTGTGAGAACAAGCCCCACATTGGGCTCCATGCTCAGCAGGGAGTCTGCTTCTCTCCCTCCTTCTCTCTCTCTGCCCCTTCCACTGCTTGTACTCTCTAAAATAGGTAGGTAGGTAGGTAGGTAGGTAGGTAGGTAGATAGATAGATAGATAGATAGATAGATCTTTTCTTAAAAAATTGCCTTGCTAATTATTCTATCATCCAGAAGGCAGAAGAAATGAGTAGAATTTTAATTTTGAACTGAATTTAGCCAAGAAGAAACTGATCAGAAAAGAGGAAGTGGTGGGAGCCTGCAAAGGACACAGCTGAGCCAGATAGGTAAAAAGAACAAAGAACAAAGCCAGATGTGGCTCCTAGTCTCTAAGAGGACAGGCTTCAAAAAACAATGACAACAGGACCCAAGCCCACGGCCTGAGATAATAAAAGGGGAGACAACAGGATTGAGGTTCTCGAAAATGAAATGTTGCCAATCTCACGTTATCTGAGATAGAGGGGGAAAAGTGGGGAGGTACCTAAAGAGACTAATGGAAATCTCACTGTCAGCTGAGAATTAGGACACGCCCCAAAAAATACATATAAAAGAAACTTTTTTTTTT
>LNAC01000053.1:2890064-2950297 GCA_002007465.1 Ailurus styani
AACGAAGGCAGAGGCTTTAACCCACTGAGCCACCCAGGATTTAACCCACTGAGCCACCCAGGCGCCCCTAGAGAGAGAATCTTAAGCAGGCCTGATATAGGGCTCAATCTCACAACCCTGAGATCATGACCTGAGCCGAAATCAAGAGTTGGACACTTAACCGACTGAGCCACCCAGGTGCCCCAAGTGTCATTTTTATATAAGACCCATGTGTCTACAGAACTGAAACAAGTTTCACAAAACAATACTTATTAATGTTAGTATTTTCTTTTTTTTTTTTTAATTTATTCATTTGACAGAGAGAGAGAGATTACAAGTAGGCAGAGAGGCAGGCAGAGAGAGAGGAGAGAAGAGGAAGCAGGCTCCCTGTCGAGCAGAGAGCCTGACGTGGGCCTCGATCCCAGGACCCTGGGATCATGACCTGAGCCGAAGGCAGCGGCTTTAACCCACTGAGCCACCCAGGCGCCCATAATGTTAGTATTTTCTATTCGACTTCATTTTTTAAAATGTTGACCACAACCAGCAATTTGAAAAACACCGCTGCTCATCTTTTCCTTAAGACTTTGCACTGAAGGGGAACCCTGGGTGGCTCAGTCGGTTGGTTAAGTGTCTACCTTCAGCTCAGGTCATGATCCCAGGGCACTGCGATCAAGTCCCACATCGGGCTCCCTGCTCAGTGGGCAGCTTTGCTTCTCCTCTCTCTCCCCCTGCTTGTGCTCTCTCTTTCTCTGTCAAATAAATAAATCTTAAAAAACAAAAACTTTTCACTACATTAAAGTATTTTGCAGTCCTTTATCAGTATTAAATAAACTAGTATGGGGCACCTGGGTGGCTAAGTCAGTTAAGTATCTGCTCAGGTCATGATCCCTGGGTCCTGGGATTGAGCCTTAAATTGGGTACCTGCTCAGTGGGGAGTCTGTTTCTCTCTCTCCCTCTGCCAGCCCCTCACCACTGGTGTGCTCTTTCTCAAATTAAATTTTTTTTTTTGTAGACAGCAAAGCAAGGTTTATTGAGCCATAGTAAAGTGATAGCACAAAGCTCCCAGAGGGGACCCGAGAGGGTTGCCCTAATTTAAAAATCTTAAAAAAAAACAAAAAACAAAAAACAACTAACACAATAAAAGATAAAAGACAAGTCTTCCAGATCAGGCTGTCATTCAGCTACTGAAGAAGAGGGATATTATCTACTCTAATAGATAAAGAAATACAGACTCACACAGAGAGTAAACAGACAGTACTCAACAGAAAAGTAACTCTTCCTCAACTCACTCTTACTAGCTCTCTTGTGGCTTTCTCATTTTTAAACTCCTACGGCACGTAACTCTCCACTGCAAAGCTCAATCTAACGGCCAGCATGTTCACACTGAAGACTATCTTAAAAACTGTAATCCTAATCCTGCTTTTTAAGTCAGAAAATATTGGAAGTAAACTAGTTCTCAGGTCATTTTCTGCTGTAACTTGTGGACTGCATTCCTAAATTAAAGGAATCAGGTCTGTATGGAAGGTGTATAAGTATCAGTGGCTGTTAACCTTGGGTGCATATTAACAGTCAATGGTGGGGTTGGGTGGTGGTTCAAACTCCTTTCCAGGCCAGATCCTGGGCCAATTAAATAAGAAGGGGGAGGGGGTCCCTGAGCTTAATTACTAAGTGCTATGTCTTAATAAGCCAATGTAATGGGTTTGATCTCTGTCATCTAAGATGACCACCTCTCTATACCAAAATCTGATTTTAACAGAGGTCCTCAGTGAGCCATCTGGAAACATTCTAAGAGAAAGGGAGTTTGTTCAGGTGTATGCATATGTATCACCAAATCCAACTACTAGGGGGAAAACACTCAGCTTGACATTGAATCACTAAATCTCTTCAATTTTTTTTTTCCATTTATTCAGCAAATAGTCTTTGAGCACCTACTATCTTCTGGGCCTATTCTAGGTGGTAGGGATAGAACAATAATCAAGTTATAGATGAGGTTCCCTTATACAGTGCTGCATCCTTGTCTAAATGTCTATCTCTGGGGCACCTGGGTGCCTCAGTGGGTTAAAGCCTCTGCCTTTGGCTCAGGTCATGATCTCAGGGTCCTGGGATGGAGCCCCGCATGGGGTTCTCTGCTCAGCGGGGAGCCTGCCTCCTCCTCTCTATCTGCCTGCCTCTCTGCCTACTTGTAATCTCTGTCAAATAAATAAATAAAATCTTTTAAAAATTTTAAATAAATAAATGTCTATCTCTGCACACCAATAGATCATACTGCATTATTCTACAAATACCTATTGCTTTCCTACATTCCAGTTCATTGCCCTTACTGTATTACAAATACTCAAGTAAGCATAAGTGAATTATTTTAAAATACAGAACAAAAATGATGTAACTCAAAAAGGCTTAGGATATCACTAGCAGGTGTTTTATATAACTCTGCCCTAAGTAGCTTCACTCTGTTACGCCCTTCCAACTTCAAACCTGGAATACAGACTGTCCACCGAGTAGGACATTAAAATGCCAAGTCAGCAGTAGATAAAAACACCACTTCTGGATTTTATGTTGCTGCTGCCCCTGATGGACAGATTGGTCATCTGACAAGTCTTTCTTTAGAAACAGTATTTCTAGAACTCTTTTCTAGATTTCAATACGGGGCTTACTGTTCTTTAAGCATTTTAAGAAGTACTTCTACATATGAATCCATTCTATTTCTTCAGCACAGTTATGAGAGACCAGCGGTTTGAAAACTGTCATGCATGATGTATATCTCAAAGTTTATCCCCAAATGAAGCTAATTTCTACCCCCCACCCCAATCTCTGAATCTTCTTCATTTCTATTCTGCTGAATCATTTGCCAATTACTACTTATTTACTTCTATAAGCAATGTGCTTTTTATTTTCCTTTAGCTTAGGAAGTCACTAAAAACTTCTCACTTCAAACCTGTCTGCAAGCTTTACTTATTTTGGAAGCTGGAAAGTATCTGACCAATATCAGATACAAATCTACTTCCAGAAAACTTGTAAGACATTACAAGTTTAATCAAAGAAATCTGAATCAGCAAAGCTCTACCTTGGGAGACTTGCCAGATACAGGCCTGCTTTCTCAGTTTTTTTCCTACATTACAGGATTAGCTCTTACCAGCCTATAAATCTCATTAAGACAGTGCTAATTGAAAACATCACCTGTGGCATCATTAGTACCAGGCTCTTTTATTAAATTTGAAATTACTGACTCTTCCCATTAGGTGATGAATGGCAACCTGCAACAATATTCATGGGTGATATATTCCAAGAATCTGACAATTTCTGATACAGAAAGTGGAACTCTCATTTCAGTATTCAAAATCTGCCACCTATCATCATAGTATGAGCTACATGGAAAAACAACAAGGGAAACCACACTTAGAACCAGACCCTTACGGTGCTGAGTCTTAAAACTTCTTTTCAGGTCCAAATGCCTACCGGTTCTTTTTTTTTTTTCTTCCCCTCCAGTTCAGCTTCCCTCCCTCTTCATGGGCAAGCCTCACTCACCACCTATCCTTTGGGATTCTTCTGCCTTGCTCATTCCACCCCTACTACCAAGCCTAGCTTCAAAGCCCCCAAATCGCCCTTGTCTGGCATTCGGTCTTACAGTGAAAGATAAGCACAGATTTTTTTGTTTTTTAAGGCTTTTAACTGCTAATGACTTTTGGGGAAATCCTAAAACCACCAGAGCATGCGTCCTATGAAATGGTAAAAAGGCTTGAGCTATCTCTCTCCCCTTCGTGTTCACAGTAGTAAGACATGAAAATTGCTCTTTCTTCAGATCCTAGTTTTGATGAAAGGCCAGTCTTCTAAAATGGCCAGCCCTCCCTGGAGGTATCTCAAATTAGGCCAGATGATGTAATCAAAGCAGAACTGTTATTTGCTCCCTTTCTTTTATGGATAGTGGATAGATGAGGGTAATTTGCATATCTAAAGATATGCAGAGCAGAAGATACCCAGTTCGCTAGGCTTCGACCCTTCTCAGGGACGGTAACTAGGCCTTTATCATTATCCTCCATCGGCAGTCAGAGTAACCTTTAAAAATGTAAAGTTAAAATCTCAGTACTCTGTTTACAACTCTTCGTCACTTCCCAGGGAAATCACGATAAAGTACTAGCTCCTCCGCTGGGCTCCCAAGGTCTTTCCAAAGTGGACCCAGTTTACCTTTTCACGTCTCATCTCTCATTATACGTCCCAAACCTGTGTTCCCCTTTTAAAAGTTCCAGCCAACAAACTGCAGTTCCTTTCCCTTGTTCTTCTTCACTCCTACTCAGATATTGCCACAGACTTTTTTACACATAAATTCACACTGAACGCACATAATGACGCTGTGGGGCAGGAGGAACTGCTTCCCCCTCGTTTGCCAGTTGAAGAAGCCGAGACTCAAGTAATATGAGATGTTAAAAAATTTGCCCAAGGTTACACAGCTCATGAAGAGCACATATACATCCAAGTTTATGCATCCATTCATTAAATACTTTTGTGAGCGCTTATGTGCCTGGCTGCCACTGTTGCATGCAGTGAAACAGTAAACACATTCCATCCAGATGTTGTCCCCCTTTATGACTCAGTGACTGGCATAAAGCAGCACCCGTTCAAAGCACTCCTGGGAGCGGGCACCTGGGGCTCAGTCCATGAAGCCTTCAATTCTTGATTGTGGCTCAGGTCGTGCGTGCTCTCAGGGTTGTGAGAGCCTGCCCAAGGAGGGCAGGGAGTGTGTGGGGGGGGGGGAAACGGTGGGGAACGTGGAGCCTGCTTAAGATTCTCTCTCTCAGGGCGCCAGGGTGGCTCAGTGGCTGGGCGTCAGGTCATGTCCCCGGGTCCTGGGATAGAGCCCCGCATTGGGCTCCCTGCTCGGCAGGGAGTCTGCTTCTCCTTCTCCCTCTCCCTCTGCCCTTCAGCTTGTGCTCTCTCCTTCTCTCGCTCACTCTCTCTCTCGCAAATAAATAAAAG
Organism: Ailurus styani; assembly: GCA_002007465.1. Classification (NCBI taxonomy): domain Eukaryota; kingdom Metazoa; phylum Chordata; class Mammalia; order Carnivora; family Ailuridae; genus Ailurus; species Ailurus styani. The sequence goes on from LNAC01000053.1 coordinate 2,895,015, forward strand.
TAAAAAAAGAAAAAAAGATTCTTTCCCTCGGCCCCCCTCTCTGTAAAAAAAAAAAAAAAAACCTCCCCCCCAAAAAACAAAACAAAAACATTCCTAAGGGAAAAAGCATAATCAAAAGCTTCCATTCCATGCTCCAGAGACATTTCTAAAGGTGACATGCTTCAACACCTCCACATGGCTATTTGTTCAAAATGCTCAAACTAGGGGCGCCTGGCTGGCTCAGTCAGTAGAGCATGTGACTCTTGATCTCCGGGTTGTAAGGTCGAGTTCCACGTTGGGTGCAGAGATTACTTAAAAACTTTTTATTTATTTTTATTTATTTATTTAATTAAGTAGGCTCCATGCCCAACGTGGGGCTTGACCTCTCTCTCAAATAAATAAATCTAAAAAAATTTTTTTAAATAAATCACAGTGTAATAATAGCTAGCATTCATTGAACATTTACTGTTTGCCTGATGCTAACCTAATCATTTTACATATATTAACTCATTTAATCTTCATAACAACCCCATGAAGTAAGTACTATTATTATCTCTTAAATTAAAGCAAGAGAGGTTAAGTAACTTGTCCAATCCTGATGGAACCAGAATTCAAGCTCCTAAATCTGGTTCCAGAGCTAACTATACCAGGCTGCCTCTTGCAAAAAGGAGACTAAAGATACAGAGATTAGTTCAAAGTTAATGCAACAGTCCAAGTAAGACATGAGAATCTGAACCAGCAACGGAAGTAGGGAGACAAAGGGGACAAATTCTAAAGATATTCAGATAAGACCTACATAGTGCTTTATCATGTTTAAGAACTGAAAGACTGAATATCGTAAAAATGTCAATTTTCCCCCAAATTGATCTACAGACTCAATTCCAATCAATAGATTCAATTTGAAAAGTTAATTAAAAAATGTGTACCAATGAGCAAAGCCAAGAAGAGCCAAGATACTCTTTTTTAAGATTTCATTCATTTTAGAGAGACAGTGCGCTCACCCAAGCGGCAGGGGGAGGGGGCGGAGGAGTCGCAGAGGAAGAAGGACAAGCAGACTCAGAGCTGAGTGGAGGCCAATGTGGGGCTTCTTCTCATAACCCTGAGATCATAACCTGAGCCGAGACCAAGAGTCGGATGCTTAACCAAGCCACCCAGGCGTCCCCAGCCAAGATAATTTTTAAAGAAGAACAAGACTAGAGATTTACCCTGTCAGATAGCAAGAATTATTTCAAAGTATTAGTAAGTAAGACATCACGGAATTGACTCAAATTAACCTATATCACAGTATACACAGCCCATAAAACAATCCTACATATACAGAAATTTGATTTACGACAGAGGTGGTATTGCTGCTGATCAGTGAAGAAAGTTTGGACTTTTCAAAAAATAATGTTGGAAAAAGTCAACATCTATATGGGAGGAAAAAATGGAATTGGATCCTTATGAACACTCAATATAAAAATCATTATTTTAAAAATTAATTCTGAATGGATTAAAGACTTAAGCATGAAAAAAAGGAAATGAGGGCGCCTGGGTGGCTCAGCGGTTTAAAGCCTCTGCCTTCGGCTCAGGTCATGATCTCAGGGTCCTGGGATCGAGGCCCGCATCGGGCTCTCTGCTCGGCAGGGAGCCTGCTTCCTCCTCTCTCTCTGCCTGCCTCTCTGCCTACTTGTGATCTCTCTCTCTCTGTCAAATAAATAAATAAAATCTTTAAAAAAATAAAAAATAATAAAAAAATAATAAAAAAGGAAATGTAAAACTTTTTTTTATAAGATTTTATTTATTTATTTATTTATTTATTTGAGAAATTCAGAACACAAGTGGGGGGGTTGCAGGGGGGTAGAGATGGGGAGGGAAAGGGAAAGAGAATCTCCATGCTGAGCACAGAGCCTGACCTGGGGCTGGATCTCAGGACCCTGAGATCATGACCTGAGCTCTGAAACCAAGAGTCTGACACTTTACAGACTGAGCTACCCAGGCACCAGAAATGTAAAACTTTTAGAAGACAATAGGAGAATAACTCTATGGCCTTAGAGTAGGAAGAATTTCTTTTTTTTAAAGATTTTATTTATTTGTTTTACACAGAGAGATCACAAGTAGGCAGAGCAGTAGACGGAGAGAGGAGGAAGCAGGCTCCCTGCTGAGCAGAGAGCCGGATGCGGGCCTCGATCCCAGGACCCCGAGACCATGACCTGAGCCGAAAGCAGAGGCTTTAACCCACTGAGCCACCCAGGCGCCCGAGTAGGAAGAATTTCTTAGATGAAATAAAAACCATACACCATAAAGGAAAAGATTAAGTTATAATACACTAAATTAAGAACTTTAGAACCAAAGACACAAAGCGAAATGACAATCCATAAACAGGGAGAATACCAGCTATACTGATAACTGACAAAAGATAAGGACTCGAAATATATTTAAAATTCCTATAAATTAATATGATAAAGACCAACCCCACCTCCCACCAAAAAAAACCTGAATATTTACTTCTCAGGAGAAAACATGAATGGCTAGTAAACATATTAAAAAGCTGCTCAGACTCAAAAAATCAGGAAAATGTAAATAAAATCACAATGAAATCCACATCCACTACCTGACAAAAATTAAAACACTGACTAAATAAATATTGGTTAGGATGTATAACAACACAAACACTTAAACTCCTAAGTATACCAGGGAAAACAATCTAGTATTATTTTGTATAAAAATACACAAACTTCATAATCCAGCAATTACATTAATCCTACAATCCCTCTGCCTTGAATATCTCCTTTCTCCATCTTTGCATGGCCAAACCTTACTCTTCTTTTAGATAACCCTTCAGGAGATAAAAGAAGTATTTTTATGCTCTGAACTCCTATAACACTTCATAAGTGTTTTGGCATATCAGTTTCTAGCCTATATCATACCTATTTATAAACATGCCTTATCTTCTCCAGCAAATTCTAAGCAAGGAGAGACAAAGACCTGCTTGATTTGTCTTTTAATCCTATAGCACTAGACACAGCACTGCATATAGGAGCATATCATGAAGACTCAAAGCTACACAATCAAGCTGTACAAAACCTAGCATTCAAAAGGCACTCAAATATTTGTGGAATGAAGGAAAATCTGCTGAATGACTGAATCAGCCAAGACTTGATGTGCATACAAACCATGAGCTAGCAGTGAAAGGAAAATCAGAACATCAATTTATGTATCCAAAGTCCCCAATCTATTTTTCTCCCAGATTCTAGCTCGATGATGCATCAGGAGAACCAACCCTCAGGTACAAATGGGAATTACTGCCAACAAGGTGGACAAAGGAGGAGGGCAGGGCAGGAGGAGATGGAAAAAAGAAAGAACGTAACAAAGTAGGAAAAGGAAAGAATGGCAACACTGACTGAAGGTCACTTTTCCTAAGAATTATGAGAGCAAGAAACTGTAAGGAAGCAAAGAAAAACTTACAGACCTTCGGTTAAAAAGGCAACGAACGACAGGACAACTTAAAAAGATGAGGAAAGCTAGCCAGCAATGGTTATGCGCTGGACACTTTTTTCCTTAAATTTATTATGCAGTATTTCAGACATATAAAAAGGTAAAAAAGTATGACCAATACCTGTGTAGACTCCACTCAGTTTAAGAAATAGAGCACTGGGCGCCTGGGTGGCTCAGTAGGTTAAAGCCTCTGCTTTCGGCTCAGGTCATGATCTCAGGGTCCTGGGATCGAGGCCCGCATCGGGCTCCCTGCTTGGCGGGGAGCCTGCTTCCTCCTCTCTCTCTGCCTGCCTCTCTGCGTACTTGTAATCTCTCTCTCTGTGTCAAATAAATAAATAAAATCTTAAAAAAAAAAAAAAAAGAAATAGAGCACTAACAGTTGAAGCCCTCCGTATCCTTCTTCCATTACATCCCCCTCCAACTTCCAGAGGCAACAGTGACCTGAATCTGGAGTTAAACATTCTTACTCATTTTTTTTTTTAAGATTTTATTTATTTGAGAGAGGGAGAAGAAGATCCCCGCTGAGCAGGGAGCCCGATGTGGGGCTTGATCCCAGGACCCTGAGCTGAAGGTAGACGCTTAACCCACTGAGCCACCCAGGTGTCCCTTACACATTTCTTTATATTTTTAAGTTGTGCCATTTTTTCAAAGGAGTGATACATTTTGTGGCAAAGGGAGGAATCTCACCTAAATACACTGTCCGTCATAGGAGACCCAGAAAAAAACGGGAAAGTAAAGGAACGGTCAGTAACAATTGACCAACTCTAAGACAAAAAAAGAGATGGGGATTTAGAAGACGGATAGGTAATAGCTGAAGAGGAAAAAAGTGAAGGCAAACAGCAGTGAAAAAGAAGCACAGCAAAAAAGAACAAAACTCAGTTTTGATAAAGAGAAAGAGTTGCCTCAGAAACGGCTACATTAGTTGCCTTTAAAACAAAATAATGAGTGAGTGAGTTCAGTTCACAGACCCAATAATTCCACACAAACTACCTGTTAGGTACACCCTTCTAAAACACTAGGGGTATACCGCCTTCGTGGAACATTTATTCTAGTTGGGGAAAGAGGCAAATAAATGAATAAAACATCAGACATTGAGAAAAAGATAAAGCAGAGGAGAGATGGCAGAGTGGTGAGAAGGAGGTGCTTGCTATTTTTTATGTGAAAGTGGCTAAAAAACCTCTCTCTGATAAAGTGATGTTTGAGCAGAAATCTAAAGGAAGTGGGAAATGTAGAAGGTGGCTGTTTCAGGAAGAGTAACAGCAAATGCAAAGGCCCTGAGGTGGGAGTGTGCACCGATAGCATTTAAGGAATTAAGATGGCCAGGTGTGGCTGGGACAGAGCAGGCCATGAGAAGAGTCCATACAGACAGGATGATCAGAAGGGCGTTCCATGTAGGTCAGTACCAGAACTGAGGTTTTAATTCAAAGTGAGATGCAGAATCATTGGAGAGTTTTTAGGAGACAAGTAAAACGATCTGCTCTGCATTGTATTTTGGTTTTTTGCTACATTTTAAATAAGATGATCATATCACCTAACTGATGACTTAATTATCATAAATGTATCATTTAAACAGGGACACTTTGGTGAGTGAATGAGGTATTAGTAGTTACCTCAGGACAACAGACATTAACAAGACCTTAAGATCTTAATTTTTTTTTAAGACCTTAATTTTAAAAGGCTTCTTTGCACAGCCAGTTTAAAGGGGATCTTCTAGGGGTGCCTAAGTGGCTCAGTGGGTTAAAGCCTCTGCCTTCGGCTCAGGTCATGATCTCAGGGTCCTGGGACAGAGCCCCACATCGGGCTCCCTGCTTGGCAGGGAGCCTGTTTCCCCCTCTCTCTCCGCCTGCCTCTCTGCCTACTTGTGATCTTTCTCTCTGTGTCAAATAAATAAATAAAATCTTTTAAAAAAATAAATTAAATAAAGGGGATCTTCTAGCCAAATCTGGGAACAATTTGATCAAAACATATAGTGGTAGTAAAAGATTACAACATACTGAATAAAGTAAAATTCTCCAAGGCGACACTGTTAAACATAAATATATAAAAAGGAAAAGTTCCTTCTTACAGCAGAAAGCCAACCAATAAATGTAGAAGGGAAGACATAATTAGAAAATCATCATTTAGCAACATCATAAAGAAAACTGATTAAGGCAAGCATCATCCAAAAATGCTGAAATTGGTAGGTGAAATTTGAAAGTAACAGGATATTTTCATAGTCTCAGAATATATCCCCACAAGGGGCGCCTGGGTGGCTCAGTGGGTTAAACCCTCTGCCTTCAGCTCAGGTCATGATCTCGGGGTCCTGGGATCGAGGCCCGCATCGGGCTCTCTGCTCAGCAGGGAGCCTGCTTCCTCCTCTCTCTCTCTCTGCCTGCCTCTCAGCCTACTTGTGATCTGATCTCTCTGTGTCAAATAAATAAAACCTTTAAAAAAAAAAAAAGAATATATCCCCACAAGATACTTATTGATTACAAAAGGCAAAATAATAAATTTATAATGCAAAAAACTGGCACACACCACCTTAACTTAGTAGTCAGAATTAACATTGCCAGTAATGAGACAAATCAATAGCATGTGCATCCTAATATGATACAGAGAAGAACTCAGCATCCCTTCTTAAGTAGTACCACCCAAAGTGCATAACCTGAATCGATCATGAGCAAACATCAAACAAACCCAAACTGAGGGATATTCCACAAAATAACTGGCCTGTCCTCATCAAGTTGTTAATGTCATAAAAATAGAGAGTCAGGGGTACCTGGGTGGCTCGGTCAGTTAAGAGTCTGCCTTCTGCTCAGGTCATGATCCCAGGGTCCTGGGATCGAGCCCCACATCAAGCTCTCTGTTCAGTGGGGAGCCTGCGTCTCCCTCTCCCTCTGCCTATTGCTCCCCTTTCTTATGCTTGCTTGCTCTCTTCCTCTCTCTCTCTAGTAAATACATAAAATATTTTTTAAAAAATACAGGAATTGTTCTAGATTAAAAGAGACTAAAGACAACTGAATCGATACATGATCTTGTCTATTTTTCTGCTATAAAGGGCACTATTGGGACAGTTGGCAAAATCTGAATAAGGTCCACAGATTAGATCACAGTACTGTGTGCTAAGTTCCTAACTTTGATCGCTATACTATAGTTATGTAAGAAAATTTCATGTTTTTTTAAAAATGCACACTGAAGGGGCACCTGGGTGGCTCAGTCGGTTAAACATCTGCCTTTGGCTTGGGCCATGATCTCAGGATCCTGGAACTGAGTCCCACATCGGGCTCCCTGCTCACCAAGGGAGTCTGTTTCTCTCTCTGCCCCTCCCCTGACATGTGCACATGCTCTCCGCGCCCTGCCCCCCGGCCAAATAAATAAAATGTTAAAAAAAAATACACACTGAATTTAGGTGTTAAGAGGCACTGCATCTGCAACTTAAATGGTCTATTATTTTTTTAATCAAGTAGGCTCCCATGGAGCCCAATGTGGGGCTCAAACTCACGACCCTGAGATTGAGACCTGAGCTGAGATCAAGAGTGAGACACTTAATCAACTTAGCTACCAAAGCACCTCTTAAATAGTTCAGAAAAAAAAAAAATTCTAGGTGTTGGAGAGAAGGAGGGAGAAAGATAAACCAAATACACCAAAATGTTAACATTTGAGTAATCTTAGTGAAGAGTATTTACAAATTCTTTGTAGTGTTTTTGCAAATCTTCCAGTCTGAAATTACAATTTTTTATGAACAAAATACACATACACTTATAAAAGTTTCTGTATAGAGAAGAGGCTGTGGGGGTGACAAGTGCAGAGCTGGAAGCAGGACCCGACCAATTAAAAGGCTGCTAATAGGGCGCCTGGGTGGCTCAGTGGGTTAAAGCCTCTGCTTTCGGCTCAGGTCATGATCTCAGGGTCCTGGGATCGAGGCCCGCATCGGGCTGTCTGCTCAGCAGGGAGCCTGCTTCCCCCTCTCTCTCTCTCTCTGCCTGCCTCTCTGCCTCCTTGTGATCTCTCTCCCTCTGTGAAATAAATAAATAAAATCTTTAAAAAACAAAAAACAAAAAAAAATAAATAAAAATAAAAGGCTGCTAATAGATTAAGGACAGAGGTCATGAAAGATGGCAAAGTAGGAGGCTCCAGGAATCGGTCCCTCCACCAAAAATAACTACTGAGCTGGCAAGAAATGCTTGAACCAACTATTCTGGAAATCTGGATCTAGTCAAACACCAGCAGCATGCAAGGAAATGTTTGATGAAGAAAGAAGCTGGTAAATTTTAGTGAATTTCAGCATTCGACATTCCATCTATCTGCCCCCAGCTCCCACTTCCATGGCAGGGAGCTGTGTGGGGACAGCGGCCCGCCACCCTGTTGCAGGCTGCTGGTGTCAGGGTGGGCAATGGGGACCCTGTGCTCCAAACCAAGTTTTGATCACTGCTTCTGATTACGGAGGAGCTGCAACACAGGCAGACCATTGTTTCAATCCCTGTGCCTGACATGGCTTCCTCAGCAGAGTCAGACCAGAGGATTTAATGAAACAGAACATTCTTTTTCCCTCTTTTCCTTCCTTACTAGATTCAGGCATTTAAGAAAATTTCTGTCAAATCACTGGCTGACCACAGAAGTAACAGAAGAGACATCAGTGACCACATAAAACAAGGAACATACTCTTCGCAAAAATACTTTGGGGAAAGTCACTAAATAAACGGATGACTTCAGCTTTAATCAAATAACAACAGTAACCTCTAGGGAGGGAGCAGAATCTGATTTCCAGAGTTATCATATTACAATACTCAAAATGTCCAGTTCTAAACAAAAAAAAAATAAAACATATAAAGACAAAGGAAAGCATGGCCAATTCACAAGAAAAGAGAAACTGACAGAAATCATCCTTGAGCAAGCCCAGATACTAGACTTAACATACAAAGACCTTAAATATGCTCAAAGAGCTGTAGGAAACATGGACAAATAACTAAAGGAAATCAGGAGAACAATGTATGAACAAGTAAAGAACAACAATAAAAGATGAAAGTTATAAAAAGGAAACAAAAAGAAAACCTGGACCCAAAAGTACAACAGCTGGAATAAAAATTCACTATCGGCATTCACAATCAGATCAACAGAAGAAAGAATCAGCAAACTTAAAGACAGAAGTTGAGATGACTCAGATTGAGGGGCAGAAAGAAAAATGAATGAAGAAAAATGACAGAAACGAAGAAGCCTATGATACACAATCAAGTGTAACAATGTACATGTTATGGGAGTCCTAGGAGAAAAGGGAGAGGAAGAGGCAGAAAAAAATTTTAAGAAATAATAGTTAAAAACTTTCCAAACTGGGCGCCTGGGTGGCTCAGTGGGTTAAAGCCGCTGCCTTCGGCTTGGGTCATGATCCTGGGATCAAGCCCCACGTCCGTGTCCCTACTCAGAGAGGAATCTACTTCTTTCTCTCCCTCTGCCCTTCTCCCACTTGTGTTCTAATAAATAAATAAAATCTATTTAAAAAAACAAAAACAAAAAAACTTTCCAAATTGATGAGAGACATGAATCTACACAGCCAAAGAGCTCAATAAACTTCAAAAAGGATAAATTCAAAGAGAGCCACACCAATGTGCATTACATTCAAACTGCTGGAAAGCAGAATCTTCAAAGCAGTAGACAGTGACTCATCACCGCTGAGGGAACCTCGATGAAATTAACAGCCAATATCTCATCAGAAACCATGGAGGCCAGAAGGCAGTGGGATGATATATGTAAAGCGCTGAAAATGACAGAAACATTACGCTATTTTTCAACAAAAGCTACGGGAGTTCATTACTAGTAAACCTGCCCTACAAGAAATCCTAAAAGGAATCCTTCAGCCTGAAATGAAAGAACACTAGATGGTAACTCACTGTCATATGAAGAAGAAAAATTACACAGGTCACATAGGTAAATATAAAGGCCAGTCTACTGTATTTTTGGTATGTAACTCTTCTTTCTGTTTCCTATACGACTGAAAAGACAAATGGGTAAGGGTGCCTGACTGACTCAGTCAGTGGAGCACATGACTTTTTTTTTTTTTTTTTTTTTTTTAAAAATTTTATCCATCCATTTCACAGAGGGAGAGAGATCACAAGGAGGCAGAGAGGCAGGCAGAGAGAGGGGGAAACAGGCTCCCCGCCGAGCAGGGAGCCCGATGCGGGCCCCGATCCCAGGACCCTGAGATCATGACCTGAGCCGAAAGCAGAGGCCCCAACCCACTGAGCCACCCAGGCGCCCAGCACATGACTTTTTATCTCGGGGTTGTAAGTTTAAGCCCATTGTTGGGTATAGAGCTAACTTAAAAAAGACAAAGGAATAAANAGCACATGACTTTTTATCTCAGGGTTGTAAGTTTAAGCCCATTGTTGGGTATAGAGCTAACTTAAAAAAGACAAAGGAATAAAACAATGATTATAAATCTATGGTAATAGGCATACATGTATAAAGACATAACTGGTGACAATAACAACATAAAAAGTAGAAACACGGGGCGCCTGGGTGGCTCAGTCGTTAAGTATCTGCCTTCAGCTCAGGTCATGATCTCAGGGTCCTGGGATCGAGCCCCACATCGGGCTCCCTGCTCAGCAGGAAGCCTGCTTCTCCTTCTCCCACTCCCCCTGTTTGTATCCCCTCTCTTGCTGTCTCTCTCTCTCTGTCAAATAAATAAATAAAAATAAAATCTTTTTAAAAAGTGGAAACAGAACTGGACAGGAACAGGGTTAATGTATGCTGTTTTTTAAAATTGAGGATATAGGGGCTCCTGGGTGGCTCAGTCATTAAGCCTCTGTCTTTAGCTCAGGTGATGATCCCAGGGACCTGGGATCAAGCCCCACATTGGGCTCCCTGCCTGGCGGGAGGTTTGCTTCTCCCTCTCCCACTCCCCTTGCTTGTGTTCCCTCTCTTGCTGTGTCTCTGTCAAATAAATAAATAAAATCTTTAAAAAATAAAATAGAGATGTAATTGACATATAACATTATATTAGTTTCATGTGTACAACATAATGATTTGATCTATACATATTTATATCTATTGCAAATGATCACAAAATAAGTCCAGCTGTTATCAAATCAGATTGCTATACACTTAGGATGTTAACTGTAATCCTCACAGTAACCACTAAGAAAATAACTTTAAAAATATACAAAAAAAGAGAAAAGAAAATGGTACCTTGGAAAAAAAATCAAATACAAAAGAGTAATCGAGGAAAAACAAAATATATGACCTATAGAAAACAAACAGCACAAGGGCGCCTGGGTGGCTTAGTTGGCTGAGCGTCCAACCCTTGATCTCAGCTCAGGTCATGATCTCAGGGTTGTGGGATAGATCTAGCCCTGCAATGGTCTTTGCGCTCAGCACTGAGTCTGCTTGTCCTCTCCCTCTTCCTCCCCCACCGTCTATCTGTCTCCCTCTCTAAAGTAAATAAAATCTTAAAAAAAAATAGCACAATGGGAGAAATTAGTCCTTCATTATCAGTAATCGCTTTAAGTACAAATGGATTAACTCACCAACTAAAGACACAGATTGACAGAAAACATTTTTTTTAAATGTCCAACCATATGTTGCTTACAGAAGACTCACTTTGGGTTTTTTTTTTTTTTTAGAAGACTCACTTTGGATACAACACACAAATAGGCTAAAAATAAAAGAATGGAAGAAGATATTCCATGCAAATGGTAACCAAAAGAGACGTGCAGTGACTAATCAAATATCAAATAAAATAGAACTGAAGTCAAAAGTTGTTACAAGAGACAAAGAAGGACTTTTATATTGATTTAAAAGGTAATTTATCAAGAAAATATAATTATAGGGGTGCCTGGGTGGCACAGTTGGTTAAGTGTCTGTCTTTGGCTCAGGTCATGATCCCAGAGTTCTGGGATCAAGCCCCACATTGGGCTCTCTGCTCAGTTGGAAGCCTGCTTCTGCCTGCCATTCTGCCTGTGCACTCTCTCTCTGTCAAATAAATAAATAAAATCTTAAAAAAGGAAAATATAATTATAAATATGTACACACCAAATAACAAAGCCCCCAAATATAAGAAGCAAAGACCGAAATAACTGAAGGTAAAAATAGACATTTCTACCACAATGGTTAGAGACTTCAGCACTCCCACTTTAAATAATGAGTAGGACATCTGGACAATCAATAACAGAGGACTTGAACAACTTGAACAATTATAAATCAACTAGACCTAACCGACATATACAGAACAGTTCAACCAACAACAGGAAAATATATATTCTTCTCAAGTACACATAAATCATTCTCCAGGGTAGACCACATGTTTGCCCATAAACTAATTGTCAGTAACTTTAAAAAAATCAAAATCATACCGATTTTCTGACCACGACGGAATGAAGCTAATAATCAATAAAAGGAAAATGAAAACTGTAAAATCTGCAAATATGTGGAAATTAAGCAACACACTCTCAAACAACCAATGAGTGAAAGAAAAAAAAAAGTCACTAGGGAAATTAGAAAATACTGAGACAGGGGCGCCTGGGTGGCTCAGTCGTTAAGCGTCTGCTCTGGCTCAGGTCATGATCCCAGGGTCCTGGGATCAAGCCCTACATTGGGCTCCCTGCTTGGCGGGAAGCCTGCTTCTCCCTCTCCCAATCCACCTGCTTGTATTCCCTCTCTCACTGTCTCTCTGTCAAATAAATAAAATCTCAAAAAAAAAGAAAAGAAAAGAAAAGAAAATACTGAGACAAATGAAAACACAATATACCAAAACTTACAGAACACAGTGAAAGCAGTACTTGGGGAAATCCACAGCTGTAAATGCCTACATAAAAAGGAAGAAAGACTTCAAATCAAATAATCTAACTTTATATCTTAAGGAACTATAAATAAATAAGCAAACTAAATCCAAAACCAGCAGAAGAAAACAAATAATAAAGATGATGAGGGAAAAATGAAGTAAAAAAAAAAAAAGGGTAGTGAATCCACAAAACCAAAAGCCAGTTATTTTTAAAAATATTTTATTTAGGTTGCTTGGGTGGCTCAGTGGGTTAAAGCCTCTGCCTTCAGCTCAGGTTATGATCTCAGGGTTCTGGAATCGAGGCCCGCATCGGGCTCCCTGCTCAGTGGGGAGCCTGCCTCCTCTTCTCTCTGCCTGCCTCTCTGCCTACTTGTGATCTCCTTCTCTGTCAAGTAAATTAAATAAATAAATAAATAAAATATTTTATTTTATTTAGTTATTTAAGAGAGAGAGAGAGAGAGAGGGAGGGAGAGAGGGAATACAAGAGAGGAGTGGGAGAGGGAGAAGCAGGCCTCCTGCTGAGCAGGGAGCCTGATGCAGGGCTGGATCCCAGGACCCTGGGATCATGACCTGAGCCGAAGGCAGACACTTAACAACTGAGCCACCCAGGTGCCCCAAAAGCCAGTTCTTTAAAAAGATCAACAAAATTGACAACTTTTAGCTAGAATGTCCAGGAAAAAAGGGGAGACAAAAATACATAAATCAGGAATGAAAGTGGGCTACTACCACCAACTTTATAGAAAGGAAAGGGTTATAACAGAATACTATGAACAATTTTACACCAAAAAAATAAGGTAATTTAGATACAATTTTTTTTCTAGAAACGAAATACTTAAACTGACTGAAGAAGAAATAACAAACCTCAACAGACCTATAACAAGAGATTGAATCAATAATCAAAATCCTCTCAACAAAGAAAAGTCCAGAAGCAAATGCCTTCATTAGTGAATTCTACCAGTTAAAGAATTAACATCAGGGCGCCTGGGTGGCTCAGTGGGTTAAAGCCTCTGCNAATGCACAATTTTAAATGACTTGGTTAAATATTTGAAGAATACAATGCTGTGAAAGATGTAAGCCTGATGATTCACAGACCTGTACCCCTTGGGCAAAGAATAAAAATAAAATTTAAATAAATAAATAAATATTTAAAAAATAAAAAAAAAAAAAAAGAATTAACACCAATCTTGCTCAAACTCTTTCCAAAAAAGAGAACACTTTCTAACATTCTACAAGACCATCAGTATCCGGACACCAAAGCCAGACAAAAAATAGCATGAGGAAAAGAACACTACAGACCAATATCCCTGAATAAAGACACAAAAATCCTCAACAAAATACTAGCAAACTGAATCTAATAGCACATTAAAATAATCATACACTATAACTAAGTAGGATTTTTCCCAGAAATACAAGGCAGTTCAACATAAGAAAATCAATGTAATAGACCACATGATCATCTCAACAGACACAGAAAAGGCACTGGACAAAATCTAACACACTTCCATGACAAAAAACATTCGGCAAGACCTTCATGACATTATGCTAAGTGAGACAAGGCGATCACGTAAGGACAAATTTGTAGGGTTCCACTGTAAGAGATTCCTAGAGTGTCAAATTCAGAGTGACAGAAAGTAGAACGGCGGTGCCAGGGACTAGGAGAGTTAGTGATTAATGAGTAGAGTTTCAGTTTGGGATGATGAAAAAATTCTGGAGATGGATGTTGATAACAGTTGCACAACAGTGTGAATGTATTTAATGCCACTGAACTAACTATACACTTAAAATAGATAGAATGGTAAATTTTATGTGTATTTTACTATGATAAAACACACATACACACGCACACACAGAAGCCAACTAGAAATAAAAAGAAATTTCCTTAATATTAAAAGGGCATTTATGAAAAATTCACAGCTCAATGGTGAAAGACTGAAAGCTTTCCCTATAAATCAGGAATAAGGTAAGGATACCCACTTTCTTTTTTTTTTTTTTAAAGATTTTATTTATTTATTTGACACACAGAGAGAGATTACAAGTAGGCAGAGAGGCAGGCAGAGAGAGAGGAGGAAGCAGGCTCCCCGCCGAGCAGAGAGCCCGATGCGGGCCTCAATTCCAGGACCCTGAGATCATGACCTGAGCCGAAAGCAGAGGCTTTAACCTACTGAGCCACCCAGGCGCCCAGGATACCCACTTTCAAAACTGTTATTCAATATTGTACTGAAAAATAAAAGAAAAATAAAAGCCATACAAATAGGAAAAGAAAAAGGGAAGCCATATATGATTTTCATATAGAAAATCCCACAGGATCCAGAAAAATACTACTAGGGCTAATAAGTGATTTCAGCAAAGTTGCAGGATACAAGACCAACACACACACACACACACACAATCAGCTGTATCTACATACCAGCAATAAACAATCCAAAAAGGAAATTAAGAAAACAATTCCATGTATAATAGCATCCAAAAGAATAAAATACATAGGAGTAAATTTAACCAATGATATGAAAGACATGTACAGATCTTCCTTGACTTACAATGGGGTTATGTCCCAATAAACCCATCCTAAGTTGAAAATATTGTCAGTCAAATATGTATTTAATACATCTAACCTACCAAACATCATAGCTTAGCCTAGCTTACTACCTTAAGTGTACTCAGAACAATTACATTAGCCTATAGTTGGGCAAAATCATCTTACACAAAGCCTATTTTATAATACGGTGTTGAACATCATATAACTTATCGAATAGTTCACTGAAAGTAAAAAATGGAATGGTTGCATGCATACAGAATAGTTACAAGCATACCTCGTGATTGCCTGGCTGACTGGGAGCTGTGTCTGTCACTGCCTAGCATCGTGAGAAATTACTGTATTACATCTCCCCAGCCCAGTAAAAGTTCATAATTCAAAATCAGAAGTATGGTTTCTACTGAATGCATATTACTTTTGCACCACTGTAAAATCAAAAAACATAAGTTGAACTACCATAAGTTGGAGACCATAGGCTGATGGGGTGCCTGGCTGGCTCAGTTGGTAGAACATGCGACTCTTGATCTTAGGGTGGTGTGTTTGAGCCCCATTTTGGAGGCAGACATTATTTAAAAATAAAATATTGAAAAAAAAAGTGGGGGCAACCTGGGTGGCTCAGTTAGCTGAGTGGCCAACTCTTGGTTTTGGCTCAGGTCATGATCTCATGGGTGGTGGGATCAAGCCCCACCACACGCTGTGCACTCAGCTAGGAGTTTGGCTTGAAGATTCTCCTCCTCTGCTCCTCCCCCCAAGCGCTTGCTCTTGTGCATGCGCGCTCCTGTTCTCTCGCTCTCTACAAATAAATAATAAATAAATTTTATTAAAAAANTGGCTCAGTTAGCTGAGTGGCCAACTCTTGGTTTTGGCTCAGGTCATGATCTCATGGGTGGTGGGATCAAGCCCCACCACACGCTGTGCACTCAGCTAGGAGTTTGGCTTGAAGATTCTCCTCCTCTGCTCCTCCCCCCAAGCGCTTGCTCTTGTGCATGCGCGCTCCTGTTCTCTCGCTCTCTACAAATAAATAATAAATAAATCTTATTAAAAAAAAAAAGCCAAACAGAAAAAGACTTGAATAGACACTTCTCCAAAGAAGATATTCATACAAATGGCCAACAAGCACATGAAAAGATGTTCAACTTCATGGTCACTAAGGAATACAGCAAAACACAATCACAATGACATACCATTTCACCCTCACTAGGATGGGTTTCATTAGAACAACAACAAAAAGAAAACAGGAAGTAAGAAGTACCGACAAGAGTGTAGAGAAAGAGGACCACTCGTACACGGCTGGTGGAACATAAACGGGAACATATACTACACAATTCACCCATCTGAAGTGTATAGTTCACTTGTCTTTAGGGTAGTCAGAATTATGCAACTATCACTATATATATATATATATATATATATATGCATTTTAAGTAATCTCTACACCAAACACGGGGCTCAAACTCATGACCCAAGATCAAGAGTCAAATTCTCTACGGACTGAGCCAGCCAGGTTCCCCTAACCACTACTTTAGAACAATTTTATTAACCCCACTATTTTAGAACATTTTTAAGAACCCCCTCCCCCACAAAAAACCCAGTACCATTAACAGTCATTCCCCATTACCTCTTTCTCCGGGCTCTAGTCAACCACTCTTCTACTTTCTGTCTCTTATAGGTTTGCCTATTCTGGACATTCCATAAAAATGGAATCATATGTTGTGTGGTCTTTTGTGACTGGCTCCTTTCACATAGCATGTTTTCAGGGAATTCCCTTTATTTTAACTATAAAATTTGTTCCACGTATTAAAATGTAAGGAAAAAAATAAGAATATTAAAGAACCACTTACAAAAAGAATATTACTGAATACGATGGCAGATCAAAAGTCCAAAACAGAAATCCAGTTAAGATGACACTTTATAAAATATAAATCAATAGATTTGAAGTGAAACCATTATAAGATGCAGCAAAAAACACAAATTAGGGTAAAATGAATACATAAGAGAACATATTTTACAAAACGAATAGCTTGTCAAAGAGCACCTTTTCCCTAAAAGTGTAGGAAAATTGATTACAAGGTTTAATTAAAGGGAGAAACCCAAAGAGCAAAGAATCATTGCCTTTGTGTATGACAACTCCTCCAGTCAGTGTTTCTTAAAATGTGGTCCTTGGACTACCTGCACCAAAATCTAAGAACTTGTTTTAAAAATCAGATTTCTGGCCTGTGCCCCAGAAAAATCACTGAAGATGAGGCCCTGGGAACTGTATTTTTTTAAAGATTTTATTTATTTATTCATGAGACACAGAGAGAGAGAGGCAGAGGGAGAAGCAGGCTCCCGGCAGAGCAGGGAACCTGATGTGGGACTCGATCCCAGGACCCCGGTATCACAAACTGAGCCAAAGGCAGATGCTTAACCCACTGAGCGAACCAGATGCCCCTGGAAATTATTTTTAATAGATACTCTGGGTGACTCTCATGAACACAAAAGTTTGAGAACTGATATCTAATTAATACCAGTTAACACAAATGATTAAATATGTATCAGAGTTGAGAGAAGAGTGATAAGAGCAAAATGCATAAAAAAGAGTAAGATGAAAACAAAACAAAACAAAAATACTGCAAATTTTGGCACACTGTGCTCTAGAGAAAACAGAAAGTGATGTTTGAAAACTCTTGTAGAACTGATGTTGGAAAAAAATTCCAAATGTGTAAATACACCAACCATTGTGCTAATATCAGTGAAGACCACTGAGGGTATGACATAGGAAAGCATTTTTAAATAAAGGTTGCCTGGTACAGAAAGCACATAACAGATGCATAGAAGTTGACAATGTCAACTATTTTTACAACAAGTACAGTTATATTTAACTATCTTCATCCTCTCATAATCCAGAGAAAACCAAACTTTTTTGCTGTGTTAGTCTTTACACGGACAACAGCATGAATTGTCAAATATTATGTCAGCGACTGCTGTGCAAGCTCAGGGCTGGGACATTTACTTTCAGACCAAGATACTCTCTATTTTTAAGGGCAGCTTATGTAAACAAGGACAGGCAAAACTAGAGTGAAATTTCTCAACACTAAGAGCACTGCGTGATAGTGCTTAAATTTCCCTGAAAATCACTAAAATTTCTATACGAGGACAGTCTTTATTATTCTAACTGTAAGCAAAGATTCCTGAAGATGAAGTTCTAACTCACTGTTTTACTTCATTGAGGAAAATCCATTTTGGTTTAGCAGGGATAAAGGCAAGAATTTTACATTACATAACTCTCAAAGGATCTCATTATCAGAATACAAAATTTGTCTGCCTTCCCCATTAAAAAACATCTTTCCCCTATAAACTCATAAATTCAAACTGACGTTCTAAAGTTTCTTTTGACTCACTTATTTAGACTGAGCCTTATAATGCGTTTGGAAACCCAATTATATTCCAGTAACCCCCAGGTGAAGATGGTTCGACATTCCCAGACAGGATTCTTGTGCATCTCATAAATGAAATAAACTATACTGGGGGAATGCAGTAGCAAACGCATGCCAAATAAACTCCATGGGAAGTTATGCTACTTTCATAGGAGATTTTTATTTATTATCAACATTTGACTTGATACACTAAATTAGTCTCTAAGTACCTAAAAGTTCTCGGATACTTTTTCTTCTTCACAGTTTATGTTTCAAAAGCCAGACATCCCATAATTAACCCTTAACAGCTGGCTAACGTACAGATGTGTGGACTTCTTCACCAAGGTCTCACATTTCCTTCCAATAAGCAATCAACCGATATTCATCATTAAGCCCCAGCTCCCAACTCCCCAGACACCCCTAATAGGCTCAGTGTGGCCCCTTCACACACTTCAGTCTGCAAGTCTCCCCCACTGGCACAACAAACAGCCTCTCAACATTCATCTGTTTTGCTAACCAAGGGCTCTTCTTGCTTCTTCCACAGATCCTGCACGGACCTGACACTGCCTACAGTGTCCTGTTCCATTTCTTCCACAAGAGTCACTCTTCGAAGCTACAAAGAAACAAGCCAAGGTTCCCTAAGCGCAGACAGCTTATTAAACTACAGACCTCACCCCACCCCACCCCCTCCTTATTCTCTTTCCTGCCTGTGTTAGTCAGAAGGTGCAGGGTCTGGGAGAAATCTCACTCACCTCATGCTATAGGCACCAGCACCCAGCTCCTGGCCGATCCCGGACAGACTAGCATCAAAGTCCTGCACCAGCCCCGATTCAATCACTTCATCGGCCAGAGGCAGCTTCAGAGCCCAGGCCATTGCTGGCTCCTTCCTCGCCCCCGAGACGCCGTTTCTTGTACAAAGGCAAGGAGCGTGATTCTACCCAACGGGGCCAAGACTGTCGAAAAGTCCAAACCACGACCCCCCACGCAGTTCCCCCTGGCCAGCCCCAAGCCCGAACCGCACGGCCCGCACAACGAAGCCGCCGGGCCCTCGGCTCCCGGCTTCTGCCCCGACTTCCCAAACCCCTCCCGGCCAGCGCTCTGGAGCCGCGCGCGGGCCCCTCCGCTTCACTCTTCCAGACCCCCGAGGCGGCCCTGGACTCGCCCTCTCAAGCCTTGGGCTCGGCCCGTGAGCGCGGGCGGGTCACTCGCTGCCTTCCCAGCAGACCCGCAGCAGCGACCCGCTGCCGAGCCGGCGCGCCCACGCCGCTTTCGCACCTTTTCCCCCCCGGCCCCTCCTGCGGGAAGCCCCCCTCCCTCCGGGGACCCGCGCTCTCGTTCCCCTCCAGGCCTCGCTTCCGGTCAGTCCCACGATCACTTCCGGTCACCCCTTCCCAACCCCAAGGCTCCTAGAACCAAGTCCAGGTCTCCGCCGCGCCGACTCCCCGCCCTCTGCGGTCCCCCACCGCCTCCGAACATGGAAGGGAGAAGCCCAGCACCCGCGGGAAACCCGGACTCGCCAGGGTCCTCCACCGCCCGCCGCCCGGGCGCCAACCAATCATGGCGCCCTCTTCCTTTGCGGGTCCGGAGAGCCTGACGTCACCCCGCGGCTCGCCAATGAGGAAGAGAGTTCACGGGCTTCCGCAGTGATAATAGGCTAGAAGCGCGACGGGCCCCGCCCCCGGGGAGGGGCTGGGCGGTCTGGGAGAGGCCCCGGCGTGCGTCAGGTGTCGCGGGTTTAAATGGCTTGCTCCGTGGCCGCCTGAGGACTGCCTTCCGCTGGGTACCGAGTCCGCCCTCGGGGGCGTGGGTGGAGCCTTCACTCTAGTCTCGCCGAACCCGCCCCTACCCGGGAGGAGCCTGCACCGGGTCGCGAGTGCTCCCTGTGGGTGCTCCTTTGCTCCTGGAGTACTCTGTCTCCTTAAACTCACCTCCGCGAAGGTCAGGAGCGCTCAGCCTCAGCATCCGCATTCTCCCTAATGCATTTGAGCGGAAAAGCATGACATAGGTGAAAGTTGGAGTTTTTAAAAGGTCGAGGTTTGACGAGTAGGAGTTGGGCTGGCGTCTTCACTTATTAGTTGGGTGATTCTCGAATAATCGCTTAATCTCGTTGAGATTTCGATTCCCATTTGACAAGTAGGAACAACCATCCCTGCTCCACCTTTCTTCGTTGTTTATCCAGCATCAACTATATACCGAGAACTTTATGACATTATTAGTAATCCTCAAGACAATCTTGTAATTAGAATTATAGTTCTAAAGCTAAGTTGGATGACCCTCATTTTAGCAGTAGGGAAAGGAGCCTATGGGCTGAAATTTGCCACAGCTAAATTGCCATGCCAACTTCAGAGCTGATTCCAAACTGACATTTTTTACTATAAAATATTGCCTATATGTTAAAGTATTGGTTCGTTGTTGTATTCCATTATTGAACTTTTTACAATTTGTCTTGAGTCGTGTATAGCTGCCTCTTCCACTGGACTGCAATTTCCTAAATAAGAGAAAATAAATATTTTTAAGGCTTGTGTTCTACATATCTCCTACTATAGTTTCTGCATTCAATGGGACTTTTAAAAAAAAATGCTTATTGAATTAAGAAAGGAAAGAGGTTGGGGCGCCTGGGTGGCTCAGTGGGTTAAAGCCTCTGCCTTCGGCTCAGGTCATGATCTCAGGGTCCTGGAATCCAGCCCCGCATCCGGGCTCTCTGTTCAGCAAGGAGCCTGCTTCCTCCCCTCTCTCTGCCTGCCTCTCTGCTTACTTGTGATCTCTCTCTCTCTCTCTGTCAAATAAATAAATAAATAAAATCTTAAAAAAAAAAAGAAAGAAAGAAAGGAAAGAGGTTGACATGAAGTTAACAGCTTGCCCCCAGTTTCAGCCACAAGAGTCTCTGTTTGAGGGCTCAAGGCTTACCTTAGTAAGCCCTGGCATCCAAGTCTTGGTTAATTCCTGGGACATTCAATATCTCTCCAAGCCATTTCTTCTTCCCTTGAGCCAGCTTTTATCTCAAAACACGTCCCTGTAGGTAAACCAGCTGGTCCTGGGCTCAGAAACCAAAAGAGAGAAGCCATAATCAAAATCCTTTGTAAACAAACATTATATCCAGAGTATTTTTACCCACCTCTTAGGTGGACCCATGCCTCCTTGAATTAACAGCTCCATCACTACATGCATAGTTTGGGCAAGTAACTTTAAATCTCTAATGTAAAAACGAGAGACTCATATTTACTGAGCCCTTCCTCAGTGCCAAGCCCTGACTAGGTGCTTTATGTATAGAAGCTCATTTAATTCTCTCATCACTCCTGTAAGAAAGGTACCATGATTGGATTCATTTCATAGATAAGGAAACTGAGGCCTAGAAAAATTAGCTGGCTTGTTCGGGATCACCCAGCTTGCGAGTGGTGAAGCCTGACTGATCTCACAGTCTGGACATCTAACCATCATGCCACTCTGTCCCCGTGGATGGTTTTGACCTAAAAAAGATCTGCTTCCTACCTATTCTTCTTTTCAGAGGTGAATCTTGAAGCTCGTAGAGGTGAGAATATTAAATTATCAAAAACTACACACATGAAGATATCTCGGATGAAACATTTTTTAATATGCAGAAAAATAGCTCAAAGTGAATGGATTTACAATAAAATAAGGAATATTCATGTTAGCTGTTTGGAAGAGATAATTACCATATCCAGGAATCTTATGGAGCCCTGTCCTCTGGAAAATATTAGAAAAAGACAGACTTGTCCTTCCCAGAAATGTTTGCACTTCAGTTTAAATTCTGAACCAAAATAAAAGGCCACAGGGGTGCCTGGGTAGTTCAGTCGTTAATTGTCTTCAGCTCAGGTCATGATTCCAGAGTCCTGGGATCTACTGAAACTCACATGGGCTCCCTGCTCAGCAGGAAGCCTGCCTCTCCCTCTCCCTCTCCCGCTGTCCCCTGCTTATGTTCCTTCTCTCACTGTCTCTCTCTCTGTGTCAAAAAATAAAATATTTTTTTTAAAAAATTAAAGGCCACTAAAGTCCTCCTTACCATTTACTAATTCTAAAATAAACTGGGGTAAGATGCGAAGTAATTCCTAAGCCTCGGCCCCTCCCAACTGGAATGCAGATCAGTGTTGAGATTTATGTCTGTGAGCCCAGATCCCCCTGTGGGGAAAAGATTTTACAGACTGTTTACCCGTGGAATGCTATGACTGGGGGGAGTGGACTTTTCCCTTCCTCTCTCTTTCCCAATGTAATTAAAAGTGAAACTCGAGTGCCGGGGCTGGAAACAGGGATTTCAGGGACAGCCCTGGGAGCTCTGCTTCCAAGAAAAGATCACCAGGGATTCCCCCTGGAAATCCAGCACCACCTATCAATAAACCAAATTTTGCATGGGGAAATTCATCCCACAACAAAAATCATGGTTCTTATTAGATATAATAAACATGACTAATTAATTAGAGCACCTGTGGCACAGAGCTCCAAATTCAGAATTCTGGACCACTGGGTGGAGCTAAGGCTTATCTGTAAAGGGTTCATAGATTATGTCCTGAAACCAGACAGTGTTTAGATGGAACTGAAGGGGTTCAGAATAAGCTTCCACAAAATGTGCATTTTGGGCTTGTGGATTAATTTGAGCTGAAGTCAATCAAGGCCTGAAAGGCTAAGGAAGAGCTCTTATCTTCCCTTTAAATGCCTAAAATAATTTAGACAGAGGGCCTACTCCGGGAAGAGAACTATCATCAGAGATAACTACAAAGAAGATGAGCTAAAGGGCACCTGGGTGGCTCAGTCGGTTAAGCAGCTGCTTTCCGCTCAGGTCATGATCCCAGAGTCCTGGGATCGAGGCCCACATTAGGCTCCCTACTCAACAGGGAGTCTGCTTCCTCCTCTCTCTCTGCCTGCCTCTCTGCCTACTTGTGATCTGATCTCTCTCTCTGTGTCAAATAAATAAATAAAATCTTTAAAAAAAAAAAAAAGGATGAGCTAAGTATGGTAGCTATGGGAAGCTCAAAAGGGCCTGTTTGTTCAGATTCCTTTCTGGCTCCATTGTCTCTGCATGCCATGACAAACACTTGCTTACCAAAAGTTTGCCCTTCCCAACTTCCTGTAAATTATCTTCCTCCCTTTTGAAGTCTCAGACCCCTGATGGCATATAAGCCTCAACTGCCTGGCTACCTGTGGGTCTCATATTCTTATGAGGCTGTCGTACATATGTAACTAGATTTGTTTTTCTCCTGTTAGTGTGTTTTATGTCAAAGTAATTAATAGACCCACCAAAAAAACCTGAAAGGGTAAAGGAAAACTTCTTCCTCCTCTACAGAACACAGCAGAGCTGACTCTGGGTGGTAAAAACATGTGGAAATCCTACCAATAAGATCAAGACAGAAAAGCAATTCCCAAGTCCCATCCTAAATGGGGTAAGGTTAAGCACAAAGGCTTTAAAGGCAATTTACCTGGGTTCAAAACCTGGGTTCACAAACAAAGCAACCCTAAGTAGATTCCTTATCTTCTCTGTGCCTCAAGTACTTATCTATAAAATGGGTACAATACTATTTCTTACTTTACAAAATTATGGTGAGAATTAACTGACATAATGCATGTTAAGTACTTAGAAGAGTACCTAGCACATATTCAGTGATCAGTAAGGGTTAGCTATTATGATGGACAAAAAGGGGACCCTAGCACCTGTGCTGCCTACTTCTCAAGACGAACCAATTCTTTCAGAGGCTTGAGGGCTCAAGCTTCTGGGTCAGTACCCACCCATCCTCTAGGCTTCCCTTCTCACTCAAATACTGAAGTCAGTCACTGTTGCTGGGTTCCCCAGTCAATTAGTGGGCATTTTCTTCTAGACACAGGAAGAAACCATTATCCAGGCTGGCTTCGTTGAGGGACTGACCACC
This sequence comes from Ailurus styani, assembly GCA_002007465.1. Taxonomy (NCBI): domain Eukaryota; kingdom Metazoa; phylum Chordata; class Mammalia; order Carnivora; family Ailuridae; genus Ailurus; species Ailurus styani. The sequence goes on from LNAC01000053.1 coordinate 2,919,027, forward strand.
TAATTTTAACTCTTCACATCTTCACCCATCCCCCCCAGACAAGCCTGTGAGCCCCAGTCTGGCTTATTTAAAGGACTCTGTAGTTGAGAGAAAAGGAAATAAAAACCTTTCACAGCCATGCAGTTCCAATAAACTTCCGGTGGCCTGCATCTCTTATCTGTAATCCAGAAACCAGCCCAGATCTTCTCCAGTCCATAAAAGATCAGTTCCCTCTTCACAATAGTCTGCAGCACAGTGGACATCTGTGATATTGTGATTTTTAAGAAATAAATATATATGCATTTATATATAATATATAATATAATAAATGTATTGTATATAATATATTATCTATAATATATTAATAATTAATTATATATTTTTTTATATATATCCAGATGACCAAAATATAGTCTTATATATATTTGGTCTTCACCCACAGTTCCTAGCTCACACCTCCCAAAACCCTTGGAGTTTCCTGAACAATAGAGCTATGGGAGCTTCTTTTGTGATATTTGGTCTCTGTCCTCAGTTCCTGAAAATGCTTCAGAGCCATGAAGGTGAACTGGGTGTCTTGTTATTCACAACAAACTCCTTTCCACCACAGCTGGATTTGTTGAGGAAGGTGGCTTTTGGAAAGCATGTAAGGATGGGGGCTGGTTGCCAGGGAAACCAACCATGACTAGTGGGTTGGAACTTTCAGTCCCACCCCCTGATTTCTGGGAAAGGGAGAGGGGCTAGAGTTTGAATCAATCACCAATGGTCAATGAGTTAATCAACCATGCCTATGTAAGGAAGCCTCCATAAAGATCCCAAAGGACGGTGCTCAGAGAGCTTCCTGGTTGGGAAATAGAACAGTTCCATGTGCCACTGTGCCAGGGCCCTAAGCTCCATGAACACAGAAGCTCCTTTGTTCTGGATCTTGCTGTATGTTTCTGTCCATAGGGCTGTTGATTTGTATCCCTTAATAACCTTTGTAATTAAGCAGTAATCCAGCAAGTGAATGGGTTTCCCTGAGTTCTGTGAGCCATTCTAGCAAATTAATTGAACCCAAAGGAGGGGTCATGGGAACCTCTAATTTATAGCTAGTTGGCCAGAAGTATAGGTAACAACCTATACTCATAATTGGCATCCTCTTGGAAGGGGACTGTTGGAGCTTCCAATCTGTAGCTGGGCGGTCAGGAGCACAGGTGACGGACGACCTGAGCATGTGATGGTGTCGGAAGTGGAGGGTGGTCTTGTGGGACTGAAGCTTTTACCTGGGGAATGTGGTGCTATCTTCAGGTAGATAGTGTCAGAATTGAGTTGAATTCTTGGATACCTTGTTGGTGTCTGAAAATTGCTTGTTGGTGTAGGGAAGCCTTCACACACACATCGGAATTGGGTCCAGGAACCCAAAAGAACATCTCAGACCTGGGAATAGAAACTGTAGTCCTCAGGGTGCCTGGGTGGCTCAGCGGGTTAAGCCTCTGCCTTCGGCTCAGGTCATGGTCTCAGGGTCCTGGGATCCAGCCCCGCATTGAGCTCTCTGCTCAGCAGGGAGCCTGCTTCCCCCTCTCTCTCTGCCTGCCTTTCTGCCTACTTGTGATCTCTCTCTCTGTCTTTCTCTGTGTTAAATAAATAAATAAATCTTAAAAAAAAAAAAGAAAAGAAAAAAAGAAACTGTAGTCCTCAACAAACCCACCCCTCTTTCTTCCAGGCTGTCCTGGGCCAAATGCCAGGAACCACATTCAACTGGTCTGAGCTAGAGATATCAGCTTCCACCAGCTCTCCTGTTGGGAGCTGCCTTCGTGGGTCAGGGCCAGTTGCTGCCCACATTCCATTCACTCCCACATATCACAGTCTGAACCCTGCACAGCTAGGCAGAATCCTCTGTACCTGCTTTCCTCCAGGAGCCTGAAGTCAGGGACTCAACTCTCATTATTTCCTTGAAGGAGAGGACAGGAAATGCGTTCAGTCATCCATCTGACATTCATCAAGCACCTTCTGTGTGCCCCTGGCCTGGGTACTGAAGAGTCCCAGCCTAGTGCGGCCAGCTAATATTAGCATTATGAGATCTACACAGAGGTAAGCGCTGGCTTCTATTTGACTCTTCTGCCCCATTATTTCAGAATCCCGTCCAGCTCCTCGGATCTCTAAGCCTTGGATCAGAATATTAGACACCAGTTGTCCTTTGGGCAGAGGTGAAGTATCTAGAATCCAGCACGGGCCTGGCTCAGGGATCTTGATTGGGAGGAATCAAAGGTGATGCCTCGCTCTCACCAGTTTAGATGATGGAGGCCAGACCTCACCAATACCAGATAGGTGGAAGGGGGAGGAGAGAGGGGTGCATGGCCTGAACCAACTCCTAGGAGGTAGACAAGTAAAGAGGGGGGCCTGTAGTGCAGTCATGCTCTCCCTGCTCTGAGCCCAAGTGCCAGGCCTGCCTCTAACCTTTACAGGCCTAAGAAGAGCATAAATGAAGATCCACTCCCCACACAGCTAAATTTGTATCAAGTCTAAGTTAATTGTGAATAATCTATCCTTGTATCATGATAAGCAGACCTTCATAATAACCCAGAAGGCCAGGTTTGAATTTAGACTTCTAGCTCTCCTTGAAGTTCTGTGTTAGGATGTTCCGCAGTCTCGGTCCCCAGCCTACAGTCTGTCTTCTCTTCCCCAGGGCAGCCCCACCTCCCACAGCAAAGTGCTTTGTGGGTATTTATAAATACCCCAGCTTGCATATCCAAGCTTCATCCACTCAGCTCTCTGACATAGCTGCCCCTTGGCCACTTCTTGGGCCTAGGAGTGTGCACACCAACAGTACAGTCTGTCAAGACCCAGAGGAGAGGGGTCGGGGAGTGGGCTTTGCAGGGAATTCTGAGGTCCTGGAAGGAGAAAGCGCACATCCTCTTGCCCCTGCCTTCTGTGGGCAGGATGCCCGCTGGAGGGTCATGGCAGGGCCTTCTGCAATGAAAGGTCAGGCTGCTGACCCTCGCCCTCTTGCAATGGGGTTTTCCAGGCCACAAGCTCTGATAGCAGAGACAGCTCCCCATTACCTCCCTGGCTTCTTTCTATTAGCCACCCTGCCCCCTCTCCCCCCACAGAGGTGAAGGATCAACAAGCAGACCCGTACAAAAGAAAAATACTGTTTATTCCACACAACTACATCAAGTGCTTCTTCCCCACTCTCCCCTCCCCACCCCTCACTCCAGCCCTCAGCAGGCTTTGCCCCTTGTCGGGGGAAGGGGGGGAGGACAGTCAGAACCTTAGTTTCAGAGCCGGGCCTATGAGACAGGAAGGGAATCTAGGCATAGGAAGGTGAGTGGGTCCAAGGACACAAAAAACGTCAGGGTCTCTCTCACTCCAAATTCAAGTGTGTTCCTCAGTCCGCTTGGCCAAATTCTTTCCTGGGCCCCCCACTAGATAAAATGCTGTGCAGAGTGCAGGGTCAAAGACCCCAGCTGCTTCACCGGGCCATGGAAAGTTCTGGTCTTTCTTTCATTTGAAACAAAAACAAACTATACCACACGCAGTTAAATCATTTCTGCCCTATCTCCTGCCTAAGCTCTGGGTTCTGTCCAGAAAGTTGCTTTCAAAAAAAAGGTTATATAAACTCCCTTCAGCACCTGTTGCTACCAGAAACAAAGCAGAAGACCCACCTTGGGTACAGAGAGTTGCTCCCCGAGGGCCTGACAGTGGGGGAGCAGGAGCAGAGACAGGGAGCCTGTGAGCTCTGCCCTGGGCCATTTCAGGGATACTCTGCGCCCCCCTGCCTGGGGAATTCAGCCTGCAAAAATTCTTTCCCTCCGAAAGACCTACCCATCCTTCCTGGAGAGGAGAAAATGGTTGCATTCTAGCCCAGCCTCGGGAAGACAGATTTAGAAAAAGGAGGAGCTGAGAAAGCATGGCCAGGCCTAATTTAGACCAGAACTTCATTATCTTTTTCCTTTCCCAGACCAGGACAGATGGGGTCCTCCTGCATCTCCCCAGCCACACACACACAGCCCGGATTATATGCTACTCCCGGGGCTCCAGCTGTGACCCACTTGTCTCTCCCAAAAAAGAAAGCATATTCGAACGCATGTGTTTGAGGGTGAAAACCTGCCTCTCTCTAATTCATTGAAGGGTAAGCCACTGAATCCTTTACCAACCCCAGTACTTGCACCCTTCTTACTGCAAACTTGTTAGGCATGCCTCTCCCAAGTGAGCGCCTCATCTCCTGCAGACAGGGTGGATAACCTTCAACGTGAGCCTGCCCCCCGGGAGACATATTCTCTCCTGGGAGGCTGGGGCAGGCAAGGCGCCTGCTTGCTTCCTCATTCTCACCACACTCAGGAAGGTTTGGTTGGTCTGAACGCGGTGGAGCAGGTGTGTGTGTGTGTGGGGGGGCAATCTGACACACAATTGTCCTCTCGCTGGCAGGGCTACCAAGAGGGTGGCCACTCTGGCAATGGAGGGCCTGCCAGGGACCAGTCATAGGCAGGAGACAACAGCAAGCCAGAGGAAGCTAGAGTCAGGAGGTGGCTCTGCCACCAGTGACCAGCGGAGGTGGGGATGTGCCGTCGCCTCACAGCCACTTCATCAGGGTACATCGAGTGAGGTGCGGAGGAGGGCAGCTGCTGGGGACCTGGTTTTGTGACTTGGGCCCCTGTGGGGACGGTCTGCACAGCAAGCCTGGGTTCCTCTCAGCTAACCTCTTAGTGCTCTCCTGACCTCCGTTTCGGGGGCTGTGCAGCCACCGCGAGCCTGGGAAACTCACTTGGCAGCTCGGACGAGATGCCAGCCCTCAACGTGCCGTAGCTGTCCTCCTTATAGGTGACACCCGTCCTGCCTCAGGGCGCTTCTTGACTCAGAGGAGGACGGGGGACGGGGACTGTCTGTGCGGACACGCGGTCTAAGGCTTTGGACAAAAGATCTACCCTCCAGTATCCAAGGCTCAAAGTCTCAAAGAAAATCAGAGTTAAGCCGCCCTCCGCGAGAGACCCTTCTGGGCTGCCTTCAGTCCTTCCTGGATGTTGGCCTTTTCCCTGGGGCCTTGATGTCCGGTTCAGTGTTTCATTTGCCCCTCCCGGGAAGGCCGGCGCTGGGTTGGGGGTGAGCGGGACGACACGGGAAGGAGAGTCAGCGTCCCTCCCCTCATTCGTCTCCAGGGTGCTGCGAGCTCGGGCAGTGCAGTTTCCCAGGCTGCCAATTCTTTGGCCCTCCCTGTTTAGTGGGGGAGACAGCCACGGGGCAGAGATTAGATTAAAATCTAGGAGGATGGGCTTATTTATTAAGCTCCCGACCTGCTGTAGACCCAGGTCAACTCCAGGACAGCTAGAGTTCTAAGCTCTTTCCTTCCAACGTGGATAACAAATGAAAAGGTTCCGCTTTAGTGCAATTTCCCCCCAAAAGGAATCAGGAAGAGTGGGAAAGGAGATCACGTGTTCTGGCCCCAGGGCTATGGGAACCTTCCGACCTTGAAGGCAAGGCAGACACTGACCCTGACCTTCTGAGCAGCTCATCACACTTTTCAGAATTGTGCCTCTTGGGTCCTTTGGGGGAGGGGGGTGGGGAGACAGCGTTCCTGCAGGCAAAGGGTGGGAGGTGAGGCTTCGGTTCCACAGGGACGAGAGGCTGTACCTGCCACACTTACACACAGGAGCAAAGGGGAAGAGAGGGCGGGGAGAGAATGCCATCAAAAACAAGAGCTAATGGCCAGGGGTCCTTCCCGGGTGGCTGCAGCCCTGCCCCAAGGACGGGGAGTGTCTGGTTCCCAACCAGAATTCACCCTTCGAAAACCACATCAGCAAAGTGCTTCTTTAAGTGACACCACTTAAGGGAGGAGTCCCTCGGTGTGACCTGCCGGAGCCCGGAGCTCTCCGGCGGGCGCCTCCGCCCTCCCCATGCCGTGAGATACGCGGAGGAGCGGAGGGAGGCAGTGGACACACATGCACACAGTCTCACGACCCAGGACAAGCAGAGCTGCCCGCGGCAGAATGACAGGGGCTGTCATGGCAGTGGCTGCAGCCAGGGGCCCAGGGAAAAGTACAAAGTGCTGGAACGCAGGGCTGGGGGCTGAGCCCTAAGGGATCTGAAAGACATTCAGCTTGCTGGTGTTCTTGAGCGTCTGGCGCCGGTTGCAGAACCAGACCCGCACCACCTCCCGGTCGTAGTTGAGCTCCTTCGCAATCTCGGTGATCTCCTGGCCCGTGGGCAACGGGTTCTTCTCGAAGTAGGCATTCAGAGCCTCTATGGCCTGGGGGGTGAAGGAGGTGCGGCGTTTGCGTTTCTTGGAGGGCTCACCCCCTACAAACTCCATCAGGTTCTGCTGCCCTTCCTGGTTCCGGAGTTCCGCTTCATTCAGCCACTTCTCCAGCACTGGCTTCAGCTTCTGGGCACTCTTGGGCGTGATGTCCAGCTTCTCGAACCTGTGGGTGACCCACGCCCGGGGAAGGGACGGTGGAAATGTCTTATGCCCCACACTGGGGTTTGAGTACTCTCTGCGAGGGGCCGCTTCTCTCAGGACGGGTGACACTGGACTAAATATTCCCCTCAGCGTCCCCAGCAACACCACCCTGGCCCAGCCAAGCCCGGACTCCTCAGCCTGTCCTGTATCCCAGCTCACACCAGGGAGACCACTCCCAGCGCCTCAGCTCACTGGTGCAAGGATAACAGTGCCACTGCCGTATGAACAACTCTTCCAGAACGTTCACACCCAAGGGAGTGAGGTCCTCTGAGGAGTTGTCTAGAGAGCCCTTCTGAGATGGCACCCAGATGTCACGAGTGCCACCTCTCCAATCAGCCCCACAGCAGCCTCCCGAAATCAGACGACTCTTTCTGCCCCCGCCCGGACGTGACTACGGAACTGCCAACGTGGCGTCTGCTCTAACGGTCACTCTCGGGCAATCCAGGGAGTCGGCAGGCACCTTTGGGACATCCCTGAGCCATGCACTCACTCTCGTTTGAAACCCTCTGCCCTCCTTGGATGCTGGCACCAGAGCCAGTTCTGCACATAAGAAAATCACCTCCATCCCTTTAGAGTCATGCCTTGGAGGAGGAGGAGACGGGAGCATAACCGGGGGCGGGAGAGGGCGGGGAGGATGTGGTTGAGAGCTAAGTCAGTACCAGAGGGCCCCCTTTTGTGACCAACTTCATAAGCTGTACCCCTTTCCCTGTAGAGTTCCTGAATGGATTAGGGTCTTAGGTTCCCCCAACCAAAAGACCACATAAATGCCCAGGATTGGGAAATAAACTTCAGAGGGCCCTCAGACGGACTGGATCAGTCTTTGGCTACTCTAGGTGTTCAGGACGACCCTTAGAACAGCCTTCCTGGTCTAGAGCAAATGAGAAAACAGAAAGGAGCCATGCACCTGGGTCCCAGCGAGTGCCTAGCGACATCAGGTGCCTGAGCAGGACTTACTCACCGGCAGATAGCTGACTGGCTGTAGGCCGGGCCTTCCGTGGCAGTCAGAGCCTGACCCACCTGAGTCTGCGTGAGGCCCAGGGACAGCCGTCGGATCTTAAAATTCTTGGCAAACTCCCGGATCTCTTCCAAGTTGATTCCGTCCTCATCCAGACTTGGGGTATATGGCTCTAGGCCAGAGGAAGGAACCAGGGGTGAGTGCGTAAGACAGACGATATCACCGCTTATCTAGCTTAGTGGCCTGGCCTGGAGAAGTAGTGAGGGATGAGGACATTTGACACCAGGCCCATGTACCCTTATTACCCTCATCACCCCTTTCCCAACAGCAAACGAGACTTTCGGGAAAGGAGCGTGGACTGACCTGTCTGGAAGCAGGGGTCTATTTTCCAACTCTTCTAGCTCTAATCACCGACCCACCCCCATCTCCCTACTCCTAGTCCCAAGTACACATTCGCCATCCACATTCCTCAGACACTGGGTGAGACCCAAGGAGAGACAGCCAGTGGGTTGGCTTCTCAAAGAAGCAGCCTCCACCATCATCATGCCTAGAATCCAGCTCAGCAGGAACGGGAGGAAGAAAGCCAATCCCTGGTGTCAGGCCTTTGCCCTTTCCCTTTGGACTCTAGAAAGTTTATCGAGAGCGGCATCTAAAGGCGTAGGGTATCTGAGTAAACGCCTCCTCACCTCTTCTCTACAACCTTGTCCAGGAGCTACTTACTGGACACCAGCTGGCTGACAGTAGGGGTCTCAGAGCAGGTGATTGGGATGGGAGCAGAGGCAGATGGCTTGGCCGCCGGGGCTGGGCTGGTGATGACCACCGCAGGCTGGGGCACGGCTGGTGTGGGCTGGATGGGCTGTACCTATGAGAAGAGAGCCGGTGAGTCCCTACTGCCCACCCGCCTGGCTCAGGGGGTGCAGTCCCTGTAAGGACCAGAGGCAGGGCAAAACGGGCACGAAATCCTCACTCACCTGGCACACTCCTACCTATGCGCCATCACAAAGCAAGACTAGCAGCTACCCATTAGCCCCCACCCAACAATCATGATCAAGTCGGAGACTCATGGGCACCTGGGACACCGGCAGGTCAGAGGCTCAGAAAGGTTCAGTACACTTGGTCAAAGCCCCAACAAGGGACCACCCTTGAGATAACCGGTCTCAAATCTTTTCCCTCAGAGCAGAAACCCAAACCTGATTCTAGGGGCTCCCAGGCCCCAAATGTCCATTAATAGGGAACTGGCAAGTGATTCCTAGGACTTCCCTACAGTGAGATTCTGTGCAGCTATTAAAAAGAGTACCGTAAATCTCTTAAATACCGACACGCAAAGAGCTCTGGGTCACAGTGCTAAGTGGAAAAAAGGTAAAGTGAAAACAGTTTTTAGAGAATGATTCCTATTAAAAATACATATGCGTCTCCAGGAAAAAAGTCTGGAAGCATATAAAGCAAGCTGTCCACAGAAGTCATCTCTGGAGGTGGAACTGGAAAGGATTTTTACTTTTTTCCATTACACATAATATTAAAATTTTTATAAAACTCATATCATATTTATCATCAAGAGAAACTATAAATATGTGAAATTAGTATTTTCTGCATGATTTTTTTGAGTAGACTCTACTCCCAACATGGGACTAGAACTCATGACCTTGAGATCAAGAGTCACATGCTCTAATGACTGAGCCAGCCAGAAACCCCAGTATGATTAAAAAAAAAAAAAAAAAGAAAGCTTCCTGAAAATTGCAAATTTCTCTAGGATGGGCCTATTCCCAGATTCCCTCCAGCTTTTATGTCCATCCCCTCTTCACCCCCAGAACCTTATTAGCCTTCGCTCAGGGCTCCTTGTTTCTTATTAGAACTATTTCGGCTGCTTCCTAACAGGTGACAAGGACTCAAGTCTCGCCATGGTTCAGTTCTTAGCTCCACCTGGATAAGAGCTAATTTTTTTTTTTTTAAGTAGGCTCCATGCCCTTCGTGGATCCCAACGTGGGGCTTGAACTCACAACCCTGAGATCAAGACCTGAGCTAAAACCAAGAGTCAGATGCTTAACTGACTGAGCCACCCAGGCACTCCCCTCTGTCCCCCTTCTCCGCCCCCCACCCACCCACCTGGGTAATTTCTGTTTAATATACATCTAGCCGCTTCCCTGCTAAAAAAAAAAAAAAAACCCTTCCATGACTCCCCACTACATAATAACAGTGATAAAAGCACCACTTTTCCAGTGCTTCCTGTGTACCAGAGCGTTCACTGTCTCGTGTGTAATATACCCGTTAACATTAGTAACCCGAGTTGGTACTCTGAGAATCTTTATGTTACAAATGAGGCTAAGGAGTTATTCACAAAGCTTGGAAGCAGCACACCACATTTGAGAGCCATGGCCTCAGTACCACCTGAGAACTTGCTAGAAATGCAATCTCTTGGGCTCCAGCCCAGCTCTACCAAATAAGAACTCCAGGGGTGGGCGGTATGTGTGCTGGGCTGGAATCTGCATTCCAACAAGCCCTCCGGGTGGTTCTGACACCCACTCCCGTTTGAGAACCCCTGCTCTGTCTGGCACGTTATCATTCCTGCAATTACATAAAGGTAGGCCCACTTCTCATCCCTTTAGATTAGAGTTCACCGTCCCTTCCCTCTGAAGCTTTGCGGAACTCCCCAGTCTGTCAGGAGCTCCCTCCTCTGGGTCCCCGTGGCACCTTATCAGGTCCCTATCATAGTTCTGGTCACGCTGGCTTGCAACTGTCTCCAGCACTGGTCTACCTAAGGCTAGGAAAGGCATCTTACTCATCTCTAGATCTTCAGCACCTGGAATATAGGAGGCACTCAAAAACTGCTCCTGGAATGAACAAATAAAGGAATCATCAAAGCCACAGTGCAGAGTGAAGGCGTGAAGTGGGAGGGGGTGCAGAAAACCCCCCTGGGGCTCTTCTGGCCTCTGTTCACCTTGGAGCTAATCAAGGCTCAGGTTACTCTGACCACCTCCCTGGCCTTCTCAGCACACCGCCGGCCTCTGAGGGCACAGAGACAAGTTTGGGGTGTGTCGGGGGTGGGGTGGGGGAGTATTCCTTCCCTGGACAGTATGTGGGGACTCGCTCACACCTTCTACCCCGGGATTTTCCCTCACTTTGGAGAGGTGCCCTGTTCCCCAGGGACCTCAGAAGACAACCTTGTCCTGCCCTGCAGTCTCGAAGGAGGCAGCCCATGCCAGGCAGCCCTGCCTGCTGCCCACCCCCACCCCTGCCCTTGCCCCAACCCAGCCCTTGTACCTCACTCTTAGCGGGGGACTCAGGCGTGCTTGCCTTCCGGACAGCCACGGGCGGAGGCAGGGGGCTGCTGGCCAGGGTCGCAATCACCTGGCCCTGGGCATTCAACAACAGCTGGGGGGTCACAGCCTGGACCTGCAGGCTCTGGGCTGGTGCTGGGGCTGCCACGCTAGCCGAGCTCACTACCCACGGCAGGGCTCCAATAACCTGGGAGGAGACAATGCAGGGACCCGGGGGTGTGAGGCCAGTGTCCAGTCCTGCCCCCAACCCAAACCCCACACTGGCAGGGGAAGGGACTTAAATGAATCATTTCACCCTTCTGGACCTCAGTTTCCTCATCAGTAAAGAAGAGGATTCATCCTCTTGGAGCTGTCGCCTTTATTCCACCTCCAGAGCTGTGGCGGGGCAGGAAGAGGTCCTCCCGTGAGTCACACAGCCCTGGATGCGAATCCTGCCCGCCACATTTTCTCGGTGGCTTCATTTCTCTGGACCTCACCTTCTCCCTTGTGAAAGGGGAATGAGAATCTCCACCTGGTAGGCCTGTACTCAAAGTGAGGTGAGGTCACACACGAGAAGCCACCTCACGCAGAGCTGGGCCACAAAGTGGGCGCCCCACAAATGAAAGCCCCTGACTGGAGGGAGCCCCTAGAGGGCGGGGGGGTGGTGGTGGCTATGCCCCTGCCTTGGCTCAGCATCAGCAGATGGCTGCCACACGCGGGACGGGGACAGCAGCCTGACACCCTGTTTGAGTTTCTTTGGCCCTTAGCCCGTGTCGTGGCCCCCCCACCCCCCGGCAGCTTCTCCACAGCCCCCACCCCTCAGCCCTGCCTTTGACCACTTGCCTGTCCCTGAGCGTTGGTGAGGATCTGACTGCCGACCCCCGGCATGCTGGGAATGGCGTTGGCAATGACCGGAGTGGTAGTGAGGGAGCCTAGGATCTGGGTCTGTCCCCCGAGGGAAGCAGCACTGATCTGTGGGTGGAGAAAGAGCCTTGCTCAGAGGCCAGGGGACAAGAAAGAGCCCAAGGCAGAGAGGAGAAGGCTGAGGGCTGGGGACGGGGCGATACAGGTGCCGGGCAGATGTGAGTGTGGCCGCAGGCCCAGGTCCACCAGCCGGAGAGTGTCCGTGGCCAGGGGCCGCGGGGGGCTGCCGGGCGGCCGGGGGCCGCCACGGAAGGGCGACTCTGGCTAATCTCTCAGGCCAGGCCTGGGAGGACAGAAAGTCCAGACGGGAGGGGCCGCTGTGATTCTGGTCACATCTAGCAGCTAGCCCCCTGCCAAGCCAGGAGCCACACTGGACAGACCCTGGCGTGGGGCCGCGAGCCTCCAGCCCTGCCTTAGCCGGAGCTCACGAGCGTGCGACCCCCAGACATCACCCCACCCTCCACGGCCGATGCACGGGTTCAGGTTCTGGAGAATCTGCCCAGCCCTCTTGGCGGAGGTTGTCTGCTCTCGTCTGGGGCGGCCGGGCTGGCGGATGCAGGGAGAAGGCCTCCGGGGGAGCCATCTCTGCTGATGTGTTGGAAAAGAGCCGTATTCAGGGGGCCGGTCCTGCACCTCCTTCCTCCCCTGTGGGAAGGGCCAGCTCCACCCTTGGCCCAAGATTCGGTCCATCCCTGGTCAGCCCCGGGTGAGGGCAGCGGCTTACAATTCCCGGGCTCAGCGCGAAGCCCGCCGGCTGGACGGTGATCTGCGGGGGGGGGTCCGCCGGCTTGGGGGGGGGGGCAGTCGCGGTGGCCGCAGGGGGCTGCGGCAGGATGGCAGGCGTGGTCTGCAGCAGCGGCTGGCTCTGGAACAGCGTCTGCGGCGGGGCTGCTGGCCGGGGCTGGGCGGCCGACGAGCCCTGGGCCGGCGGCGGCGGCGGGACCGCTTGGACGGGTGTTGGGAGCGCGGCGTTCAGCACGGCAGCTGCTACGGAGCAAGGCAGAGACAGGGGTGCTCAAACGCCCAGCCGCGGCCCCAGAGCGGCTCCAATCCCAGGGCATCTGGCACAAGGACGAGAGGGGGTTGGGACAGCGGGGCAGAGGGACGGGCAGCTGCGATTCCCTTGATCCTTGCACAGAACGACATCTCTCATCCCCCCTCCCTTGGGCCTGGAGGTTGCAGGTTCGACCAGGAGTGGAGTCTTCTCGCGGTCCTGCTCAGGAGGCTGGTCATGGGGTGCACTCTGGCGTGGGGGGAGAGGGGCAGTCTCAGTTGGCTGAAGCAAGAGAGGCCTGCTGGGCCAGCACGGCGTCGTGGCCTCAAGTCCCGAGGTGCGCAGCAGCTCTGTGGCTGGGTGCCCGGGGCAGCGGATCCAGACTCCAGGGCTGGGGCCCCGGCGGGCCGCGGGTTCTGAGTCCAACAAGGCCAGCACGCGTGCAGGGAGAGTAGTATAGGGTGCTGGGGGGCCTGGTGCCGTCCTGGGGAGAGTTGCCGTTACCTTGCAGACCGGCTAAAGGTGGCTTGAAAACTCCCCCCGTGGGAGAAGCAGCTGTCAGTCCTGGGAGGGCGGCCACGGTTGCCGTAGGAATTGTCCACACGGCCAGCCCCTGCTGACCAGCCACTTGACCTGCAATACTGATGGGGATAAGAAGAGGTTGAGTAACTGCCCCTGCTGGAACCATAACTCCTGTCAGAACTGTGGCTAAGTTTTCCTGAGTCAAGACCTGCAAAAGCAAACAAGATTTCAAAAAGAAAAGAAAAAATAAAAAATCAACATTGACAGCGCGAACACCGGGTCTCTCGGACCCGGTTGAGCACAAACAACGCATTCTGAGGGCGGTGGGGGGTGGGGGGGCCACATGAGGGTGGGAAGAGACAGGCCCGAGCCAGAGGCCCAACCCTGAGGGGGTGCCTGGACCTGACGAGCCTGTCTTCAGAGAAGCTGCCCCCCAACCCCCTCCGCCCCACCAGAGACGGGGCCTGGCCCTGCTCGCAGCCCAGCCGGAGGGGCGCAGGCACGATCTGTTGCCTCCTAGGCCTTTCCTGGGCCCTTGCCCACAGGACCGGGGTTTTGTGGCCAGGAAGCAGGGGCGAGGGCTGCTGGGACCAAGTGGTCGAGGGCCCACTGAGCCCTCTGGGAAGTTCTGACGGCGGATACCCCTGCCGGATGCCTGGCACATCTGAGCCTGGAGCGAAAGGCCCCAGGGAGCTCGGCACACGGAGGCTGGGGGATCCGGGAGGCTGCTTCTCGCTGCGCTAGGGCTGCCCCCTGGCTCTCAGTGAGGACGCTGAAGGACCCATTAACTCTTCCAGGCACCCACTGCAGGGGCTAACAAGGGCCCCCGCTCATTTAGTCCTGAGATAAAGAGATGCCTGGGGCACTAAAGAGTTAATGTTATCCCTACCTCCAGTCCTGGCTGGAGCCAGGGATGCGACTTGGCAAACACACATCTGATTTTCCCAGTGGGCCTGATGAAGGATTGGGGAGAGGCCAGGGGTGCCTAGCAGGGGAAGCCCTTCTCCAAGCCACAGCCCCTTCCCTGTTCTGCCGGTGAAATTCCCAGATCCCGGGGCCACCCCATGTTGGCTGTCTCGTGCTTCGCTCCTGCCCAGGGCCCTCTGCTCAGCTCCCCGGGTGGCCCTTACCTGGGGGGCAGCTTGGACCGCGAGGGGCGCCAGCGTCTGGGATGCCTGAGGCTGGCTCGGGGCTTGGCTGAAGGTGGCAACAGCAGGGGCAGGGCTCGGAGGGATCCCCGGGAGAGGCTTCACTTCACGTGGCATGGAGAGAAAGGACAAGGAGTGAGCCTGGTACGCACAGGGGGTTCACCGGCGAAGGTCATCTTGTTGCAGCCCGACGTGGCCACTCTCAGCCTCACACTGTATTTCTGCATAACCCCAGGCCAATCACTGGCCTTCCCTGGCCCCGGAGAGACCGCTTCCCCCTGTGCTGCCGGTCACGAGAACAGGAGGCCAGCGAGCCCTGTACCCGACCTGCAACGTAGGTTACCCTCTTCCCACCTCTAGTGGAAGCAAACGCAGGCCTGTGCACAGTTGGCTCTCAGTCTCTCATTTCCTGGCTCCACAGGACGCGGTGACTTATCACATAATCAGTGAACGCGTGGCAGGGAGGGCAGGAGCTAGAATGGATGGGAGCGACTTTCCTTGGCTCATCCGGCAACGGCATCCTTGTTCTCGACACCTGCGGAGCTACTTTTTGGATGCAGGTGCTGGCCTGGGGGAAGGCTACAAGGATTCCCATAGGGTTAAGTCCCTGAAGTGACAGGCCCCCCACACTGGACTCCGGAACCCAGGGGCACTCCAGGCTGGGAAATGCTTCTCTGCCAGTGCCTGAGCTCTGAAGTCCGGAAGAGAAGCTTCACTGAGCTTGAACTGGAGCTTTTCACCCACAGTATGGCTTCCTCTTGCTCCCTTGACTTAGTCAGGTATTGGGGACCCCCACCGGGAAACCTCTTCAAAGCCACACAACAATGAGGAGAGGGGCTATTATTTAATACATGGTGAGTCTACAGATGGGGTGATGGAGCTTAGACCAGATTGGTGGCTTCTTAATACTGGCTGGGCATAGATTTCTAGGCCCTAACCAAGGCCTCGTGAATCGGAATGCCTGGGAGTGGAGGCCAGTAACCTCTCCTCTCTCTCTTCTTCCTTTCAAGCTCTCTCGTGACACAGCACGCAGCCACAGTGGGAACCGGGGAGTTCGATAAACTTCCAACCCGGAATTCGCAGCCCCCGTTTAAATCTGGAAAGGCAGCAACCTAAGTCAGGACTGTAATGTCCACAGTACGAAATGACAAAAAATCCAATTGTTTAAGGAGATAAGGAGACAAACAGGCAACAACGAAAGCCTTCTAAAATTCCAACAGAAAAAAAAAAAGGCAGGTTCATCTCCACCGTGGAGGGGAAATACAGTTCTAACCACTGAAAAAAATCAGAGAGCATAGGGATACTGTGAATCTACACAAACCGGAAAAAGATTTTGCGTGACAACATTTTCTGAAATGAAAAAAAAAAAAGGAAAGTGGGAAAATGGGAATGTGATGAACATGACGGAGAAAACCTTACTATCTAAAGAAAGGGCGTAGTCATTGTATTAGGATTTATTTCTCAGGTAGGACCCAGGGTCCAAGGGTTCGCATCCATTTAGGGCTTTTTTCCCTTCCCGCGAGACCGCTTTTCAGAAAGACTGAACCAATTCACAGAACCATTGATAACATCCCTATTTCTCCACAGGGCCACCCAATTTAGGTTTTATCACTATTTATTTTTTTGGTTTAACAGGCATGTGGTACCTTCTAGCCAATTACTTGAACTCTCATGGATAGATTTTGTATTTTCCCATGGGATGTCTTCCTCCTACGTACACATTTGATTTCTCTTCAAAAGGAATTCGAGTAGACAATACCTCAAAGAAAAAAATTTTTTTTCAAAGGACCAGAACAAAGGCACTCAATATAGCACCGGTTATGACAATGAAAACCCAGACAGTTTGGCAATAGCCACGCCCAGAATCAGGTGTGTGAATCTATGTCAACAAAGGAAAGAGGCCTATGAGTAACACAGTGGTAAGTGTCCTATTACAGTCTATCTTTGGTGGCCACAACTATAAAAACACATACGTGTGACAAGGACTGGGTAGTAATTTACAGTGATATAAATCACTTGATCTTTTTCATCCCGAAAGTTTCCCATTACTTAGTTTTGTTTGAAGAGGAAACTCTTCGTAATATCGCGTATCTAGAAAGACTGCAAGGCCACAGTCTAAGTTGGCAGCTTCTTAGGCAGTACTGTCAAAATGCTTCCCTTTCCTTCTCGATGATAACTAAAATTTCCTTTACAGAGAATAGGACAATTGTGAAAGGACTAAATACATAAACCTCTGGAAGAAGATACACTCTACCATAAACATGCATGCTAAGGTGTAAATAGTGGATTTAGGATCCATGTCTGAGAGCAGGTTTGGACAAGGAACAGAATTAAGGCACCAGAAGAAATGAGATATGGAAGACAGATTAAAGAGTAAAAAGGGATGGGGAGCCTGGGTGGCACGGTCGGTTAAGTGTCTGACCCTTGATTTCAGCTCAGGTCACCATCTCAGGGTCATGAGATCCAGCCCCACATCAGGCTCTGAGCTGACCATGAGCCTGCTTAAAATTCTCTTTCTCCCTCTGCCCTGCCTCCACCCCCTCTTTAAAAAAAAAAAAAAAGAGTAAAAAGGGAAATCAGGACACTGTGGATAAGCCTGTGATACCTCTGAAATTTTCTGAAAGGGGCTCCACCCCCACCACGGAAAGGAATCAGAAGTGGGGCCAGATGTAACATCCTTGTCTTGGCTGCCTGCTCTCCAGGGACTGCCCCCACGGGACCAGGCAATGCCCACCATGGCCTCAACATGGAGCAGAGCATTTCCAGGTTAAGAGAGAATGGTCATGTCTTTCGCCATTCCTTTATTCAAAAGGAGAAAAATTAACCCTGCGTTACTAGGGTCCCAAATGAATCTGCACACTGATTTGTGGGTAGAGCAAGGGGTGTGAGGCCTTGCAGTTTTCTTACTCAGGAGCTGCTCTTTCCCTAAAGCCTGTCCTCATTTGCTCTCTTCTTGGCTCCTCCTCTTGCCCACCTCCAAGGCTCAGACATTTAGGGAAGAGAAGGTAAGCAGCAGCCTAGGGGAGATGAATTGAGGAGTTGGGGGGAGCTGACTAGGGAGGCCCCGGCTTCCAGCAAAAGATGTCTATTCTGCAAGGTCAGTGGGAAAGCCCAGGAAAGGGTGCCCCAGGGCCAGAGAGCCACTCCGGGTACCAGTCCCAGGCTCTAGAACAGCCCTGGTTGTGTCGTAGCTACGCTGCAGGGTAATTGAGAGAGACCGTGCGGGTGGATCATCTCTCTCCATTCCCTGTACAGGAGAATCAAACTCTCGCCCTAAAGTTGTCTTTTAGAGGGCAGCACAGGGGGGCCTGGGTGGCTCAGTCGGTTAAGCGTCAGCCTGGGATCAAGCCCCACATCAGGCTACCGGCTCCTCGGGAGGCCTGCTTCTCCCTCTCCCATCCCCCTGCTTGTGTTCCCTCTCTCACTGTCTCTCTGTGTCAAATAAATAAATGAAATCTTAAATAAATAAATAAATAAATAAATAAGATCCCCAGGCTTGGCTCAGAGCAGCCTAGCTGGGAGTAAGGAGCTGGGATTCTGTAAGGTCCCACCCAACGAACACCCTTAGTCCCGGGTGAGTAACATGCCCACCTACCACCAAAGGTACTGAGTTGGAAGGGCTGTCAGGATCCTGAAGGTCTAGTCCTTTCTGCATTGGGCTGGAGGGTCTGGCTGAGACCTGGAACCCTCCTTCTCTGAGGGGAATTCCTTCCCCTCAACCGAGCCTTGCCTCTCTCTGCCCACCTCGCCCTGGCCCATCCCCGTTTAGGTGTGGCAGTGACTGGATGCTGTGGAGCTCCAGGGACAAGGAGGGCAGGACAGCCCTCGCAGCCAAGCAGAAGGACAGCTGTGGCCATAGGCGGTCCGGCAGAGACCCTCAGGCCGCCTAGGCCCCAGGGATTCATGCTGGCTCGCCAAGGAGCCGGAGAAAGGGACTCGGGTGGAGCAATGCCTGATGGGAGCGATGGCCTCGTACCCTTTGTCTCTCCAGAAGCGTCTGGGTTGTCTGGCCCGGCTTCACCAGCAGGGTCACTGGCTTCGCCGGGGCCTCTGCCCTGGGGGCCCTCGGCAGTCACACCCTCCAGCCCTTTGCCCTCCTCCTCGGCAGAGATCTGGGCATCCACTCCAACTTCCAGCACGCGGATGGTCTCGTGGCCTGACATCACGATGACCTGCAAACACACAGCACAGAGGACGTCGCTGGTGGGGAGCAGGCAGAGCGGCGCTCTAGCCCCTGGGGAGCAGAGCTCCAGGTTCGGCTGGGGGAGAGCCCAGAAGCCAGGCCCTCAGGACTCAGACCTCCCGGCTGAGGGCTGCGTGCTCTGTGCCAATTCCACAGCCTGGAGCAGGCCGCAGCTCCCTGGTTCCAGGAAAGGAGCTTCTGAAAGGCCCTGGGGGCCTGGGGACAGAAGGGCTTGACAGGGGCTGGAAAAAGCCCCACAGAGCCAGACCCCCTGGGGATATTTCTGTTTGCCCCACTTCTTGGACTCAGGTTAGGGAGTGGTAAGTGGCCTATCCCACAGCCTCGCAAGGGTGTCCTCGTAGCTGCTAGGATATTGGAGGGTGCTGAGGAAGGCCCCTGACACGGCATCCACAGCCTAAGCAGGGCCAAGAAGCAAATCCCTCTTCGCTTCTCTTGAAACCGTATAGAAGTTCCCTCAGAGATATAGGGGGTGGGAAATGAACGGTTCACAATGTTGAGTAACTTTTTAAGCTCACGATTCCTTTATTTCCAAAACCCTGGGGAAAAGCCCAGACTGCTCTGCAAGCTAACTTCTGAAACGGGGGTCAGGAATCCTGGAGAGGCAGCTTCTTGCCCCACTTCCCCGGCCTGGAGCTTTGGAGCCTGTGAGTCTGCAGGTGCGGTCGTGCCGACCGGGGGCACGCTCCCACCTCGAGGGGAGCTTCCACACCGAGCGGTGCAGGCAGCCCCCGGGGGCCCCTCTGAACCCCTGGTCGTCTTCTGCTCAGACAGCCAGCGCCCCTCGGCTCTTTACCTCCAGCACTGACGGGCTTCGAATCGGGCCGTTCAAGAGTCAGGGACACCCTGTGTACGCAAAAGCTCTGTCGGGCCTCCCCTGCACTTGGCCTGTACCCGAGGGCACTCCCACGACACAGCCCTGAAGCCTGAGAACTGAATCCAGCCACAGACTGCTGGAAAAAGTGACGATGTAACCCATCAGGGAAGGATGAGGGAAATACATTTCTAAATGCAGGTCCCTCTCTGATGCAAACTTGACCTGTGAGGGACTTCAGTCCAATTACATTTTAAGAGATGTTTATCTTTTTTTTTCTTTTAAAAATGATGCAATAAATATATTCACTATAAAAAATTATAAGATATTGTAAGGAAAAATAGAGGAAATGACATTATACCCAAATCTTTCCTTAGGTAAACATAAACGTATTTGTATATATATTTTTAGATTTTTATTTATTTTTTAAAGTAAACTCTACCTCAATGTGGGGCTTGAACTCGAGACCCCAAAATAAAGAGTCACATGCTCTACTGACCAAGCCAGCCAGGTGCCCCATACATATTTGTATTTTTTCAGTCTGACGCTCTCCCAACTGAGCTATCTCGGCCGCTCAATATTTGTATTTTTTAATTTCACTTTTTAAAGTCACAGCATATGGGCGCCTGGGTGGCTCAGTGGGTTAAAGCCTCTGCTTTCGGCTCAGGTCATGATCTCAGGGTCCTGGGATCGAGGCCCACATCGGGCTCCCTGCTCAGCGGGGAGCCTGCTTCCCCCTCTCTCTCTCTGCCTGCCTCTCTGCCTCCTTGTGATCTCTCTCCCTCTGTGAAATAAATAAAATCTTAAAAAAAAAAAAATAAAGTCACAGCATAGGGGCGCCTGGGTGGCTTGGTCAGTTAAGCATCTGTCTTCAGCTCACGTCACGATCATGGGGTTCCTGGGATTGAGTCCCCTACCAGGGCTCCCTGCTCAGCGGGGAGCCTGCTTCTCCCTCTGCCCTTCCCCCCCGCAGCTCATGCCCCCTCTCTTTCTCTATCTGAAAAAAATAAATAAAATTGTAAAACAAAAATAAAGTCACAGCTTAAATCCCCCAACTCAGTCCCTGAGAAATCCTAGCTGGTAACTACATCTGGATGGGTGAAGTGACCATGAATTTTGGTAAAAACAGATACTGACAGGTTCTGTGGCGTCTTCCTCCCGGCCACACCCCGGGGTCCATGACCCTCACTCCCCCCGCCTCTTCCTGCCCCAGCATATACCTGCTCATTGACAGTCAGAGATGACTCTGGCCCGGCTCCAGGATCCATGGTCACTTGTCAGGGTGGGGTGGGGGCCGGCCCACGCCTAGCACATCTGTGGGATGACATGGGATGGGAAAAGCAAAGGCCGATATGACACGGTAATACAATTGCTATATCATCTTGAAAAGTGAGTAGAATGGTAGGAAGAGAACAAATCTAAGTTCTCCCAAATGTCTGCAGAAGTAGACAGGATTCTAAGACTTTAAAACTAAAGCGTCTCGCTTCCTACAGCATCCCAGGAGAATCTACGCTCACAAGGAACCAGGGTGACAAGAGGAAGGAGAAGCCAAGCATCCGTCCCTGGGAGTCCCCCAGGCTGCGGGGAGAGAGCAGACCCAGCAGAACCCAAGCTGATTCTGGCCCAGACATTGAGAACCTCAGACACAGGAAAGGAGCACTCTGGATAATCAGAGGGCTTCTCAGGGGAGGAGTCTGAGCAGACTTCCTGGAAGAAATGGTGAAGACAGGGATAAATTAAAACAGTAGCCCCCAGCCTGAATATGCACAATCATCACCTAGAGCCCTTATTAAAAATAGACACCAGATTCCGCTGAAACAGGCATTCCCAGAGAGTCCGATTCAGCAAGTGGGTCCCACCAAATCAGCTCTTAAGTGATTCTGTGGCAGCGGCCTAACGACCCTACTGGCCTTTAACACCAGAGGCGGGACAACCTCCCACATGGCGGAGCAGCGGTCAAAGGCAGGGAAAGGAGTGGGAGGAGCCCTCCTGAAGAACAGATTGGCCGGCTGGAGCCACAAACCGTAGGGTCATAAGAAATAAAAGTATAAAGGGGACCAACAGGTTTAGATACTTACATAGTAAAGAAGGCAATTAACACTGACTTTGAGTGCCTCCGGTGCTAAGTGTTTATGTAACACTTATTGGTGCTCATTACTCACACCAGCTGGGGGGACGGGGGCATTATTACGACCAGGATACAGACGAGGAAAGTAAACGCAGAGACATGTTCTAGATTCCAGATCTTTCCCTTCCCTCTCTTTCAACCCTGGGTAGGTTGACGGGTCTTCCTTTTTTGTGATTTTTATTGATTGAGATAAAATTCAGCACTGTAACCATTTTAAAGTGTCCAACTCAGTGGAATTTAATAGATTTACGATGTTGTGCAACCATCCCCACGATTTAAGTTCCAGAACATTTTCATCATCCCCAAAGCAACCCCACACCCATTAGCTGTTACTCCCTTTCTCTGCCACCCCCAGCCTCTGGCAACCACGAATCTGCTTTTTCTCTATGGATTTGTCTAGTCTCCATATTTCATATAAATGGAATCATACGATAAATGGCCTTTGTGTCTGCCTTCTTTCACTTAGCAAAATTTTCCCACAGTTTATCCACGTTGTAGCATGTACCAAGACTTCAATCCTTTTCATAGCTATGGAATAATGGATAATATTGGGTGGGCTTTCGGCACTCTCTGTGCCGGCTCAGTGCGAGGCAAACAGAGATTTCATCTCCAAGATGGAAAGGGCATCAAGCTCATTGGCGACTTCACCGAGCACTCCCCAGGCCCAGGCCCTGATCCAGCACTGCCCCACACAAGCAGCCCAAGAGAAAAACCGGTTCAGTGCAACACTTAATGAATAAGCAAAACAAGGTCTTCATTTAATCCGTTACAGCATGGTAAAATGTCTGAAAGTAGAGAACGAGAAGACTATCAGACCCTTTCAAAGAAACTAGTATCTTCGCCAGAAGAAAACTGTTTGGAATTTTAAGAACATTTTCAAACACACAGATCGTGAATGCGAAGAAAGGACGTACTCCGTAAAATACTTTCCAGGATATGGATGCACGCGAATCTATGCACGTGATCCTGGGTCACGCGGTGGTCTCCCAAACGGTTTTGTGAGTGAGGCTCCCTCAACGCGGATTAAATGAAGAACAAGCAAAACTGGATGAAGCAGATTCAGGAAAAGGAAGCCCTTTTTCAGGGACCGAAGCTCGCGTAACGTATGGACCGAAGACCGACTTGCGTCAGTTACGGGGTTGCTGGAGAAGGATGGAGAAGCTGTAATCAGCTGTTGCTTTTTGAGGGACAGTCGGCTGAAACCGGCGACAAGACTCAGCCTTGCTCAGTTGCTAGGCCGCTGTGGCTTAGATGACCAACTGCCATACTATAAGAAATGAAGAAAAACTTACGGGTGTTTAATTCGTAATTTTTCCCCTAGGATTTCTTTGAAAATGATAACATATTTAAAAGATATTTATGCACTTTTTGAAGATACTTATGCATTTTAAAGGGAAGATATAAACCACTGGGACTCAGAGAAAGGTATCCTGATGACCATCCATGGAGGGCACCCTATTAGAGAAACTGAATCATAAAATGAAAACTTAGTATTTTGAATAAATTTGCCAAAGAAAAGGTGACATTTAAAGAAATGTGGAAAAAAAGTGTTTAATTGTGATTAAAAAAATAATTTGGGCAGTTCCGGAAGTCAGTTTTAACATATTGTTCTGTTTATTATGGTAAAAGTTTTATTTTAAATGTTTTTTAAAAAAAAGTCCAACCTGGTGAATGTCTAAACCTAAACTGGTCTAAAAATGCCTGTCTCTCTCCTAATTTTGTGACCCTGGTTTCTATTCATTTACCACATACTTCCATCTGGATGGTCTAGTAGGCAATTAAGCTCATGTCTTGAAACAAAATCCATTGTATAGATATATCACATTTTGCTTATCTGTTCATCAGTCAATGGATGTTCGGGTTGTTTCTACCTGTTGGCTATGTGAATAGTGTTTCACTGAATTTTTCTGTTCAAGTTTTTGTTGGAATGCTTGTTTTCAATTCTTTGGTGTATATACCTACGAGTGTAATTGCTGGTTCACCTCAGAGGTTGTTTTTTTTTTTTTTTTTTAAGATTTTATTTATTTATTTGACAGAGAGAGAGAGATCAGATCACAAGTAGGCAGAGAGAGGACGAAACAAGCTCCCCACTGAGCAAGGAGCCCGATGCGGGCCTTGATCCCAGGACCCTGAGATCATGACCTGAGCTGAAGGCAGAGGCTTTAACCCACTGAGCCACCCAGGCGCCCCACCTCAGAGGTTGTAGGGTCTTCACTCTTTGGCAGAATGTTCCCTGGCCAAGGAAGCAAGGAGAACCATGAGGTTCCTTCTCTCCCTTTCCTTCCCTAACCACCTAACATAGGGACGAAAGGAAGGGCAAGAAATTCAAGACACCTAGCAATTTGAAAAAAGAGTAAATAAGGTTTCTCTTTTCAGGTAGGACAAGGCGGGGCAGGAGGGGCAGAGGAATTTGCTGGAAGAGCCAGTAGGCACCTTCCACCCTCACTGGGACTCTGGCCTCATTCCTGGGTGATGTCCTCCTCCAGATTTTATACATGGGAGTCTTCTAGGAGTTTTGCCAAGAACTTGGCAACTGACCACCACTTCAGGATGGGAACTGGGATGAGCCATGAAATTTGTAACATACGGAAGCCAATTAGCAAGTCGGCTGCAAATTCAAATAAAAGGCAGACACAAAACAGAGCGGAAAGGTGTGCAAGGTAAATTTGGGTCCATTATAGCTTGATACACACATTTCACGGAGGAAGAATTTTCCAATTCCAAAGGCCGTCAGGCTGGAGGCATCAGCTGCCAGTGATTGTGGGGCAAGGGACACCTGCTCAAGAGGGGCTTAACGCCTGCTCTCAGCCTTGTGGCCACTGGTTCCTTGGGGCCAACCACGGCCCCTCACAGGAAGTGGTTAAGCAAGTGTCCACTTTGTGACGGTGTTATTCGGGGGGTTCAAGCAGTAGAGAGGCTCAGTAATTCTAACATCCCTTCCACCCTCGAAATTCTATAAGCTTATGTGGACCTGGGTCCTCAGTGTTTAGTCCTAGCTCAGAGCCTCTGGCCACACACAGGCACACTCTGACCCACCGACCAGGCTTCTGCCCACCAGAAAGGCGGGCAGGACAAAGACAAATGCCTCCCTCATCTCAGACCCCAGAACTTACTCGTCTCCCTTCATCTTGGCTATAGATGGCTCCTACCGGAGACACACATGTGACGTAAACACCCCTCCCATCTGCAGACACTCAGCATTTTGACTCCGAGCTCTGTCCTGTGTGCCTTCTAGCTCAGTATCTGCACAGACTTTCCCCTGCATCTCGTCCCAGCCCCCTGCCAGGAACTTTCCACATTTTTGAAGGCTAAGGCTGTGGCTTGGCCTCACTGACGAGACAGCAGCCATCTTTAGTTTGCTTTGTGACCAGGTCCCCAACGACTGGGGTGAATGGTCTCCTTTGAGCTCACGATGCCATGCCATGTCCACAGCCTGAGAGCCAGTGAGGAGAGACGATCTGAGGTCTGTTTGAAGAGAAGGGGCTCCTGTGATCACTCTGACAACAAAACTCCACACCACACACAGCACAGCAGAGCGCTCTAGGTAAAGCTGGGACGGGAGCCTGAGCCCACCTGGAGCCTCCTCCTTGGTCTTCTTTCTCCAGTGAGACGAGTGAAAAACACCTGATTCAAACCTGGCAAAGCACCTCAGTCGGTTCCCAGAGAGTTCATTTATCTCTTGCTTTCCTGGGCTAACACCTAAAAACAGAGGTAACCTCAAGGTGAGAACGAACTGTGGGTGCTGAGGCATTTGCCCACAGTCCCAAAATCCAGAGGTCTGGGACCATCCAGGAGTTCCGGTGGAGGGGACTGAGTTAGGGGACCTGGTTCCATGTAGCATACTCCTTTGGCAACTCCTTTGGGCTTGCTTAGGGTAACGTCCTAAGGCGCCCAGGAGCAGCATTAGGAAATCTCAAACAGGGGCGCCTGGGTGGCTCAGTCGGTTGGGCATCTGCCTTCGGCTCAGATCGTGATCCCAGAGTCCTGGGATCAAGCCCCGCATTGGGCTCCTTGCTTAGAGGGGGAGCCTGCTTCTCCCTCTGCCTGCCGCTCCCCCTGCTTGTGCTCTCTCTCAAATAAGTAAATAAAATCTTAAAAAAAAAAAAAAAGGAAATCTCAAACACATCCGAACCCCCTAGAGTAGCATGAGATCCTATTAGGAAAATGGTATGTTTCATCCTTCATTTATTCAACAAATATTTCAGTGGCTATTCGTGCTGGCCGTTGGGGATACAATGGGAGAGAAACCCCCAGCTTTATCGAGAAGCCTTCGGTCTAACAAGGGAGTTAAGGAAACAAAGAGAACTACAACACAGTATGCTGAAATGACACGGTGGATAAACAAGGGCTAGAGGATCCACAGAGGGGATACCTACTCAGTTTGGGTGGTCTTCCCCTCCTTGCTCCAGGGCGGCCTGTGGTTCCGATAGGAAGTTTCATGCATGCAGAATCTTACTCCATGTGGAGGAAAATGGAAATTCTCGTATGGGATGCAGGCTTTTATTCACTCGTTTCTGTGGTTTTCATCCCTCCCTTAACACTTCCTGTGGTTGAGGTTTTCAAGGTGTAAAATACCTTCTTTTTTTTTTTAAGATTTTATTTATTTATTTCACAGCGGGAGAGAGATCACAAGGAGGCAGAGAGGCAGGCAGAGAGAGAGGGGGAAGCAGGCTCCCTGCTGAGCAGAGAGCCTGATGTGGGCCTCGATCCCAGGACCCTGAGATCATGACCTGAGCCGAAAGCAGAGGCTTTAACCCACTGAGCCACCCAGGCGCCCTGTAAAATACCTTCTCACTCTACAGTCAGTTTTGTGGTGGAGGCTGCTTTTTGTGCAGTGAGTGGACTCTCAGGCATGGGGCTAGTTAAGCTGAAATCAGTTTCACCTGTACTCGACTGACAGACAGCCACATTTATTGTGGGAAATCACCTTTCAAAAATTTGACTTAATTCTCTCAGGCTCAGTTGTTTGTCTGCATCAGTATCTCCTGCTCTAGGCTACTTTTATATAGTTAAATTGTGTATGCACTTACCTCTTGCAAAGCTGCCATTCAAAAAGACCACAATAACGGGACACGGGAGACTGACAGATGGGTAACTAGCGCTGAGCTCATTGGTGCCATCAACGCTTTACCTCCTCCCTAGATGGGCCCACTGAGTCACACAAGGACCAAATCTGGGACTGGATCTGGGAACTTCAACGTCAGATATACAAATGCCTACTGATTGTTCATATCATCTCGTACTCAACATGTGCAAAACAAACTCCTGATTTCTTTTCTTTTTTTTTTTTTTTTAAGTAGGCTCCACATTGCATGCGGAGCCCAAGGGGCTTGAACTCACAACCGGAGATCAAGACCTGGGTTAAGATCAAGAGTCGGATGCTTAACTGACTGTACCATGCAGGCGCCCCAAACCTGTTCCATCCGCATGCAGCCTTCCCCATCTCAGCCACTGGGCAGCTTCCTCCTTCCACAGCCGCTCAGGCCAAAACCTTGCCATCATCCTTGCCTTCTGGCTTCTGGCTCACATTTGCTCCTTCACCGAATCCCACTGGCTCTCCCTTCCAGTATGCCCAGAATTCCCCCACTTAACACTGCCGTGCAGGGCCACGCAGCTTTCATACCTAGTGTGAAGGAACACCACCACATCCCTGCACACTAGTATTATCAGCCCTTTTCTTAAATTGCCAGACTCCAGAGAGGCTGCCACCTCTAAGTCCTTACCACCTGATTCTGCATGCCCTCCCATCCTTCTCCACGTCTGGTCCCAGGACACAGTTTTCCATGCTTACACCTGCTGAAGAATAATAATCATTTATAGGTTATTGGGATCTATGCCCTTTATACACAGTATTATAGCGAGCACCCTCTGGAGACAGGTTGTTGGGTTCATCATCTCAGCTTTCGTATTTACTAGCTGTGGGCCTCAGGACAAATGCCTTAACTTTTGTGCCTCAGTTTCTTCATCTGAAAAAAATGAGAGAAACAGCACTGACTTCATAGGATTATAGTGAGGACTGAATAAATTAATGCATAAATTAATGCATGTAAAAGTTTAGATCGATGCCTGGCACACAGTAAGGGCTCAGAAAATGGTAGCTATTACACAAATTTACATATATTATCACATTTCAGTTTAGTGCAGCAATTAAGAAGCTAGATTCATCTCTCAGTTTTAAGATTTCTTAGCTGTGAGACCTTTGGACAAGGACCTAACCTCTCTATGACTCAGTTACCATATTTGAAACGGGGCTAGTGTTACAGTAAATTGAATAAGGGTTCAATGTATGTTAATTATTATTATTCAATTCTGACACCAGCACCCCCAGACCATAGCGCAAATCCACATTGAAACTTGACCAATTGTGTGACTTCCCACAGGGGGAAGGTGACTTCTGTTTTCTCAGGGATAAATAATAAGAGAGCTTACCTCGGAATTATTGTATAAAACACTAAGAACAATTCATTATTATTACTCCCATTTTTATAGATAGAAAGTTGAGGATTAAAGAGAGGTAAGGGTATAGGCTTTGGAGGGAAAACTAGACTCAGATCCCAGTTTGGCCATGAAATAGCTGTGTGATCTTAGGCAATTGACTTAATCTCTCTGAAGCTTAATTTCCTCGCCTTTATTTTATTTTACTTATTTGAGAGAGAACAAGACAGAGAGAGCAGGCGTGCTCCCAGGAGCTGGGGGGGGGGGGGGGGGGGGGGGTGGAGGGCAGAAGGAGAGGGAGAAGCAGACTCTCCACATAGCAGAGAGCCTGACCAGGGGCTCGATCCCTGGACACTGGGGTCATGACCTGAGCCCAAGGCAGATGCTTAAGGAACTGAGCCACGCATGCACCCCTAATTTCCTCATCTTTAAAATGGTGTTTAAATGGGAAAACCTTACGGGATTGTGAGAACAGTGATATGAGATCATGTATGCCGTGAAATGCTTAGCATGGTGCTCTTATTATGATCCCCAGTTTATTGACAGGGAAAGGGAGGTAGAGAAAGGTCAGGTGACTTGCCCAAGGACACAGGAAAGTCAACGGCAGGTTCAAAATTCAACACAGTGTCCACCTGTCCCAGACCCCTATTCTCCTAACAGAATACCAAACTTCCTCTCCGGAATTGTAAGGGCCCAGTTTTGGCCCCCAAGGATCAGGACCCATTGGAAAGTGAAAACTCTCCAGACCCCACCCCCAAGCCTCCGTCTGCAAGCAGAGATAAATAGCTTGATAAACTTGTTGGTAAACTTGGTAAACTGGATGCCTAAATGTAGGCATTCAAATGGGCCAGAAAAAAGGGACGGAGAAAAAGATAGGAAAATAGTGAAAAACTTTAATTCCCCCTTTCCAAACCCTCATGTATAATCTTAGACATATATAGGCTAACAGTAAATACTAGTTTAATAAGGACACATTTAGATTTAGCTTCTCCTCCTGTTCCCTTTCCCTTGTGGCCAAACATGATTCATCCCAGGCAGGGTGAAGGGAGGGGGCAAATGAAATGTGAAAAATAAAAAGTCGGTATATTCCCCCACTAGACTGTAAGCTCCAAGAAGACCCATCCACTTACTAACATACCGTGCCTAGTATAATACCTTTACATGATGGGGGGTGGGGGTGGGGGGTGGGGAGGGGGTCAATGTCTATGAGCCAAAAATATAAACTAGGAAATCAGGTCATATCACGGGCCCTCCTCATACTTCCTACCTTCTCCCTCGAAACGCAGATCCTATTTCAATTTTTTTTTGCCCCCATTCAAAAATTATTTCAGGGGCGCCTGGGTGTCTCAGTCGTTAAGCGTCTGCCTTCCGCTCAGGTCCTGATCCCAGGGTCCTGGGATCCAGCCCCGCATCAGGCTTCCAGCTCAGTGGGAAAGCCTGTTTCTCCCACTCCCCCTGCTGGCGTTCCCTCTCTCGCTGTGTCTCTCTGTGTCAAATAAATAAATAAAATCTTAAAAAAAAAAAAAAAATTATTTCAAAGAAGTAGCAATAAGTTCTGGAGAACCCTAACCACACTTACCCCTTCCTAATGTGTCAATCCAGCTTCCCACCTATTCCCCCTGTGTTCTCACTGACCCTCACTCTGACACAGAAAGAGCTTGGGGCTTAAAATGGCAAAGACCCAGGTTGAGCGCTGCTTCCCCTCAGGTAATCCCCCTAAGCTTCAGTTTTCTTATTTGTAAAATGGAGCTAAATGATAGTACCCACCTCATGGGTTACTGTAAGGATTCAATGGGTAACATTTACGTAAGGCACTTAGAACTAGGCCTGGCACACAGCAAACACTATGTAACCGTTACCACTATTGTTATTATTATTTTTAAAGTAGGCTCCACGCCCCAGGAAGAGGCCAGTGCAGGGTTTGAACTCAGAACCCTGAGATCAAGACCTGAGCTGAGATTGAGAGCCGGATGCTTAACCGACAGAACCACCCAGTAAAATAATGTTATTATTTTTAATTGAAGTAAAGTATGCATATAAAAATGTTTTCAATTGTAAAGTGTTAAAAAATAGAAAAGATTACTATTATGATTTTATAGGCAGTAAATCTTGGGGAGAGGGATATGATCTTATCCCATGTTCCTTCATAATGCAGAGAACCCTTAGAGAAGCATATTTCTTTTGATTCACTTTTTCTTAGTTGCTAGCTATAGCTTCAAAAGAGAAGAAATAGCTCATGTCTCTCTCACACACACACAGACATTATCACTCTGTGGTATTGCCTCGTATGCTTTCATGCTTATGATGGGCCTTCCCTTGACCCCCTAACCACCACCACCACCTAAACTGAAAACTCCATGACAGGGCAAATCCTATCTGTATTGTTCAGAGCATGGCACATACTAGGTGTTCTTGTTTGGCCAATGGACAAAATGAAGTTCTCCCGCACATACTCAAAAACAAAACAAACGGGGCGCCTGGGGGGCTCAGTGGGTTAAAGCCTCTGCTTTCAGCTCGGGTCATGATCTTGGGGTCCTGGGATCGAGGCCCGCATCGGGCTCTCTGCTCGGCGGGGAGCCTGCTTCCTCCTCTCTCTCTGCCTGCCTCTCTGCCGACTTGTGATCTGATCTCTCTCTGTGTGTCAAATAAATAAATAAAATCTCAAAAACAAAACAAACGGACAAAAAACAGGTCACCGAAATATCACCCTGAGCACCAGGACTTCCATCCAAATGGAATATATGGAATTATTCCTCAGAAGGCCCTGCTTGTCCCTGTTGGCTGCCTCAGAATACCAAGATAAGGGGAGCAGGGATATATGTCCATGACCAATTCATGACCAGCCTCTACTTTTGGAGCAAGGAACCTGGAAGAGCAGATGAGGCTCCAGTCTCTGCGAAGAACTCCTTTCCATTTGCCCAGAAAGGCTTCCTGGCCGTGTTTTCTCCCCCCTGCCCTGCAGCCGAGGCCCTTCTGGGGTTTGGGGCTTCCAATCACCGCAGGGTGGGGGATCCCAAGGCTAAAGTGGGGATTACACGGCCCCCTGGCGCTCCCTTGGCCTGGCCAAGTGAGAATGGCCAGGAAGCCCATATCGGGCCCATTATTATGACTATTTATTAATAATAATATTGTTATTCAATATTTATGAAGTGCTCCTGCTCTGCTCGATGGTGACCCTCCCACCATTCCCCCGCGCTTCCAGCAACGTCTGGGGCCCTAACCAGTCCTCCCTGCGTACTGCGGCCGGCGGCCGGGGAGAACGGTGACAGGTCGCCCAGGTCGACTCCGTTGACCTTCCCCGCCGGGAACCCAGGCGTCCGGTTCTCCGGCGGGGCGGGAACCCGCTCCCGGTCGCCGCGGGGTCTGTGTCTGGAACGTCCGCTCTGGTCCACATCCCACCTGGGCTCCAGGGGAGGGGCCAGGTCCAAGCTCCCCACGGGGTGCACCTGGCGGCCGGCCCCTCCCCTCCCCCGGTCCCCGCCGGCCC
>LNAC01000053.1:2951065-2986774 GCA_002007465.1 Ailurus styani
CAGCAGACAGCCCCCCCCGTGCCTCCCCCCCCTTTTTTTCCCTCCTTCTGCTACTTGGATTTTTTTAGCTGCTGCGTCATGAGCATAATTTATGCAAAGAGCTTTGCCGCATGCTGCACCGCGCGCGCCGGCCGCCGGGGGCGGCGGAGGAAGGGAGCGGACCTGGGGAGCCGGGAGCGCGGAGGGTGGGGGTGGGGTGGGCGCCCTCAGCCCTGGGTCACGCCGGGAGGCCCCAGCGGCTCCCTTCCCGGGCCGGAGTGGGGGGTCCGTGCGGCGGGTCACGCCGCGCCCTCGGAGTGGCTGCTCGAGGAGGTTTCATTTTGGAAGGTGCAGGGGGGAGCAGGAGCCCGGGGGTGGGTGCCAAGTGGGGACCCCTGGGCCCCGTTCCCTCCAGCCTGGGCTTGGGGCGGAGGCGGCGGCGACTCCCAACACCGCCGCTGTGCTCTCTCCTTAAACGGTGCCCCTCGTCGTCGGAAGTCAAGTTCAGGGCCGTGCCCGAGCCCCGGCCAGAACCCCCGCGCGAGGCCGCAGAGGGAGGCTTAGGCGGCCTTCCGCCAGCGGCGAACCTCCTGCGGGTCGTGCCCCGTCTCCATTTCAGGAGGGGACCCAGGTCCCGAAGGCCCCCTCGGCCCAGCCCCCAGGGGCGGTTGGCTGTGGGCTGTGTTGTCTGAAGACAACTTCCCTGCCTTCTTGGCCAAGTAGACACAATGGGGCCGGGGTGGGGGGACAGTTCAGTAGAATGGAGATTCCCCTTCGCTGCTGGTGATGGTGCCGACGGTTGGCTTTCCCTGGAGGCCTCTGAAGGTGGGGGAAGGGCAAGGGATTCGAAGACGTCGAGTTTGGGGCCGAGGGTGAAGCGGACTGGAGAAGTAGTTGACAAGTGGAAGAGGAAGGAGTGGGAGGACCAAAGGGGAGAAGGAACGACGGGAGAAGAGCTGAGGACGGAGGCTCTGGGAATTCAGTGACCGTGGCGGCCTGCTGTCCGTCTGGGCTGCACCCCCTTGCACCCCCACCTGCTGGGTCATGGAGAGCGGGGAGAGGAGCTCGTTCCACAGTGCGACGAGAATGGAGGAGGCGCCCAGCCCTCCCAGGACTGTACTCGGAGCCCCTGCTGGAGGAGATGACGGGAGGCGCACCAGGTGGCCCCACTCCATCACTCCTGCGCGCTTTCCTCACACGCCGAGGCCCTGCTCAGGGAAGCTTTCCTCTTGAGGCCTGGCAGGATCGCTGGCCTGGCCGCCAGGGCTCGGCTTCTGTCCCTTCGCTGTTTCTGTCTGAGGGTGAGGAGATGTGGCTGGTGGCACATGTATAAGAAACCAACGGATTAGGAGTCAGAATATTTAGGTTTGAGTCCCAACTCTTCCGCTCACAGTCCAGGCAAGGAATTTGACTTCATTATTTTATAAAACGAGGGTTCTATCTATGAGCAGTATTTCATAGGGTTAAGAAGTTTAATAGTGTATGTAAAAGCACTTTGAAAACTATAAGCTCTATACAGTTGTAACGTACCTGTACAATAGTTGCATCCATTTTTAACAAGATTTAATTTATACATTTGTCAGAGAGAGAGAGAGAGAGAGAGAGAGAGCAAAGGCAGGGGAGCAGCAGGCTCCCTGCTAGCGGGCAGCCCCACGTAGGACTAGATCCCAGCACCCTGGGATCACGATCGGAGCCAAAGGCAGACACGGATTCAACTGCAGGTGCCCCATAGTTGCATCCATGTTAATGGCCTTGTGAAACTCTAACACATGTCATGGCATTATTTCTCTTGGGAGTTTTGTTTGCTCTGTCTGTAGGCTCTGTGGTCTTTTCCCTCAGACTGTAAATTCCTCAAGAGCACAGGCTGTGACCCAGTCATTTTTTAAAAAGATTTTATTGGGCGCCTGGGTGGCTCAGTGGGTTAAAGCCTCTGCTTTCCGCTCAGGTCATGATCTCAGGGTCCTGGGATCGAGGCCGCATTGGGCTCTCTGCCCGGCAGGGAGCCTGCTTCCCCCTCTCTCTCTGCCTGCCTCTCTGCCTACTTGTAATCTCGCTCTGTGTGTCAAATAAATAAATAAAATCTTAAAAAAAAATAAAAATAAAAAGATTTTATTTATTTGACACAGAGAGAGAGATCACAAGGAGGCAGAGAGGCAGGCAGAGAGAGAGGAGGAAAGCAGGCTCCCCGCTGAGCAGAAAGCCCGATGCGGGCCTCAATTCCAGGACCCTGAGATCATGACCTGAGCCGAAGGCAGAGGCTGAACCCACTGAGCCACCCAGGCACCCCCTTAATCATTTTTGTATTTCCCACTACTCTGTGTGAAGGAGGGGCACAGTCTTGGTATGAAACGTTGTCCTACAAATGCGGAAACTCTTAGTCTATGGGACTTGGTTTGGTGCTACACACAGATCAAATGCTTTGAATCACATGAATGTCAAGGATGGTTGTGGGGTTTTTTATTTTTGTTTTTTTTTTGTTGTTTTGTTTTTTAGTATTTTATTTATTTATTTGAGAGAGAGCATGAGCAAGGGGGAGTAGCAAGAGGAGAGGGAGCAGTAGACTCCCTGATGAGCAGGGAGGGATCCAAGGATGCTGGGGTCGTGACCTAAGCTGAAGGCAGCCCTTTAACCAACTGAGCCACCCAGGTGTCCTGTCAAGGACAGTTTGAAGAAAGAAATGGATGTGATGGAAGGGGCTGAGGGAGACATACACCAAAGTGTCAATTGCGGTTTTCTCTGGAAAAAGGAAACCTTTAATTTATCCTATATATACTTCTGTATTGCTTGAGTTTTTAAAAAAGATTTTATTTATTTATTTAAGAGAGAGAGAGAGAGAGCATGAGAGGGGGGAAGGTCAGAAGGAGAAGCAGACTCCCTGCTGCGCAGGGAACCCGACAAAGAACTAGATTCTGGGACTCCCAGTCCCAGTTGCCCAACCAACTGAGCCCTGCATTGCTTGAATTTTTTTAATAATAAGCATGTATTAACTTTTTTATATGTTTAATTTTTTTATTCGGGTCTAACATGGGCACACAGTAAAGTACCTAAGTCTTAAATGTACAACTTGAATTGTTACATAATTATAAATCACCACCCACAACAAGATATAGAGCATTTCTGGGCTCTTGGCTGGCTCAGTTGGTAGAGGATGTGACTCTTGATCTCAGGGTTGTGAGTTCAAACCCCACGTTGGACGTGGAGCCTACTTTAAAAATAAATAAATAAATAAATAAAAGCATTTCCAGCACCCAAGAAGACTCTCCTGTGCTCCTTGATAGTCAGTAAACTCCCAGTTACCACTATTCTGAATTCTATCCCCATAGATTGGTTTTGCTGGTTCTTGAACTTCATATAAATGGAAGCAGACAGTATGGGCTCTTGTGTCTGCCTTCTGTCACTCAACATATGTTTCTGAGATTCGCCCATGTTGTTGTGTCTGGCAGTACTGTTTGTTCTTTTTTTACTGCTGTATATATTCCATTGCATAATTATGCCACAGTTTATCCATTCTACTATTGATGGGCATTTGGGCTATTCCTGTTTCTGACCCTTAAATGGATAAAGCTGCTAGGAACATTCTTGTGCAAGTCTCATTTCTCCTGGGTAAATACTGAGGAGTGGAATTGCTGGGTTTGGAGTATATATTTAACTTTTGTAGATTCTGCTAGTTTTCAACAATGTTTGAACGAATTTATGTCCTTAGTAGTAACATATGAGAGTTCTAGTTGTTTCACATCCCCTCCGACACTTGTAATACAGTTTTGTTTTTTTTTTAATATTGCAGTACAGTCTTTTTTTGGAATAGGGATATATTTTATAATCAGAAAAAAGCTTCAACAACTTTAAATATTTTCATGGATGGGTAGAGAGAGACGTTGCCAGTGGCTTCCTTCTGCTTCCCATGCCAAAGAAAACTCGAGCAGGATCCTCAGTCCAGCACATTTTTTCTCCTGCACTCCCACTTCCCATGCCTTCCGAGCCTGCGTTTCTTTAACAAATAGTTATTATCTACTGTATGCCAGACACTGGGCTGGGTGCTAAGTGTCCAGTGGAAAACAAAACAGACTGCTCTCTTGGAATTTATAGTCCACTAGGGAAACAGACATTAAACAAAAAATAAACACCAATATATCATTACACATGATGTTTAAGAAAACAAGGTGGTACAAAAGAGTAACTGGGGGGGGGGCAGGGCAGACCTCTGAAGGAGTCAAATATAAGGCAAAGTGTAAAAGACAGGATAAGCAGGAGGCAGAAGGAATGGCAAAGGCAGAAAAAGAGGCAGGACAGGGGCCATGAGGCAGGGAAGAACTTGGCATTCAAGAACCTGAAAGAGGATCAACATGGCTGGAACACAGCAAGTGCGAGTTGCACAAAATGGGGCTGGGAAGATAGGCAGGGCCCGCATCGGGAAGGCCTGGCCATATACATCTCTAATTTTTCAGTTTAATTAGGTTCTTTCTTTCTTTGCAAACTCCACTCAAAGTTGATCTCCTCCCAAAAGCCTTCTTGAATGATACCACGTTGTTCTAATTAGTATTATTTTAATTACATCACTGTTCCAATGACTTCATTATATAATTTGTAGTTTATAGGCCAGTCATTCTTTTTCTGGAGAACATACTGGTTTCCCCAACAGATGTGGGGCAGGGCCTAACGTTGCCTCTATTGTCTGATCTCCTGCAAGCACTTAGCATATCAGGGGGACAGCAAGAGGCTGTTGACAGGAAGTCTCCCTTGGCGCCCTACTCCATTCCTAGAAAGCTCTGGGAATCTGAGCAAATAATCCCTGGTGTCCCATCTTCCCTGCCTTGAGAACTAACCCAGTTCCAGGTCTTCAGAAATGGTCATGGAACAATCAAATTTCCCCAGGATCCTTGCATATTCTCCCCAACACCTTCCTTGTGGCCGTAGCTGATTTTGCCCCTCCCCCTCTCTAATCACCGGATTAAAGGCATCACCGCGGTTGCTAAGGGAATGAGGCGTGGGCAGGTGGGAGTGAGTCGGAGGATGGTAAAGCAGGGAGTCAGGTTGGTCAGCAGGAAAACCTCTCAACTGCAAGGAAGAGAGAAAGACAGCAATGCATTTCCAAGGGCTTCTCTGCCCGCTTATTACCCTCTCTGTGCTACCTGCTTGTTCTCTCTGAAAGCTATTAGGCTTTTTTTTTAACCTCTGGAGTGTTCAATTGTACCACTTTATAGCTCGTGGTGGTTGGCCAGTTTTCACAAAGCAAGGAAGCTGTTGTCCATCTTGACCGGTCATACTAAAGTCCTTGTGAGAATGGGTGATGAAGGAGAGGGTCCCTGAGTACTGTGGACAATGCGGGATATTTTAAGGTGAGAAGCCAGAAGGGTTTTTTCTTTCTTCTTTTTTTTCCCCCCCGAGAAGCCAGAGTTTTTTAAAACGTGTGTGTGACACAGAGTATGGCTTTGCATGCTCCATTTTTTTTATAGACCTCCCACCCCGAAATGTGTATATTTTATTCTATTTACTTTAATTTGAGCAATGATGTAGGACTGTATTACTAGGCTGCTGTCACTCTGACAGATCACCCTACCAGCTCAAAGGGTAAATATGTGTTTTTTTTTTCCATAATTTTTGTACCGTAACAAGGTGAGGAACATTTTAGCTCATAAATTATTTACCGAACCTCACAGGCATAATAGGCCGTGTGCATATTCATCAGGCCATCATCCATTATTCATAAGAAGTTCACTTCAACTGTTAGAAGAAAATGAGGTTGTTGATTGAAATGCTGAAGAAATGTGGTCTCCTTTCTCCCATCTGAGTAAGTCTGGAAGTTTCCATCAAAAAATGATATTGTAGGAAAAAGAAATTTATTCCTGACATGCAGATGTGTAGATAAGAGGGAAAGAAAGCCTGGAGTAGGAAATAAATTGGCAGAATCAACCGCCATTCATTTAACTTGGCTAAAGGCCCCTGATTCCTGCTTGCACAGAGATTGTGCCCAGGAAGTGGCCAGAGGGGCTATCCTTCCTTGCAATAAAGGAGCAGCTTCAGCAAATCTGATGGAATTGGTTGCATTCTACAGCTCAAGAAGTATTTATCTTCTTCTTTGACCTTCACACCAAGTCTGTGAGGTAGGAATAATATTCAAGATGAGAAGACTGAGGCTCAGAGAGGTTAAGTGGCTTGTCTAAGGCCAAACAGCTGGTGAGGAGCAGACCAGGAGTAGAGCCTACATTTTCTTTCACACTCCATGTTCTTCATCGTCCGTCTTCCTAATGCCCACCAGTCCCAGGATAGAAGCATTTCACAATGTGTTCCAAGAACCTTTGATTTTACTATTTTCCCTTTATTAGATCTTGATTATTTCTGTAAACTACGAAGCAGTATAGGCTTGAAAGCATCAAATAAGGCAAAGTTCTGTAGAATGGAGAAGAGCAAACGTCCCTGGAGCATGAACAGGTAGTCATCTGCTGTGACGGCCAACCCACATCGTCACAGGAGCAAGTAGGAGACATTATCCAATCAGACCCTCGATCTGCGTTCAGATGTGACCATGGCCGCTTACTAGTTGTGTGACCTTGGGCAAGTTAGCTTTCTTAAGCCATCGTTTCCCATTTGTAAAATGGGAATAACACTCACTCCTAAGGTTTTTAAGTGTTGACGGAGATAATGTATATAAAATCCAAGTGTCAGCATTTTCATTTTTTGTTTTTTTTTTAAATTTCCCTCCATTTTAAGGGTCCCCTCTCTCTAGCGTATTTGGGGAAGTGGAATGCAAGGCAAGGTTTGTCTCATCCCTGTCTCCCAAATCTTCTGCTTCACCTTCTGTTCTGTCTGGTCCTGGGCCACTCCCTTCGCTGCTGGTCACAGCCTAGCCCACCTGGTTGTGGTTCCTCTGGATGAAATGCAACTATGTTCACAGTGGCGCAGAGCTGTGACTTCTCAGCACGACTACACAGATTGTTCTTCACTGGAAGGTTGGAGGAAGACTAAAGAGAATTCCAATGAATAAGGGAAAGCTTAAAAATTTGCCTTTGACTTTCCCTATAGTCCAGATGAAAAACAGCTAAGAAGTTCACTCTTTATACTAAAGGGGTCTGTTCCTTTCATGGATGTAGCCCAGACCCTGACCTGGCTTCTCAGGTCTGCTTCCGTCCCAAGAAACTCCTCCTTCAAGCCTCCACTTCTTCCTGGGAAGTCCCACACTTCCTCCCTCTTGTTTCTCAGCTACTCCCAGTACATTTCCCTAAATCTGACAAATTCGATCTGGAAGAGGTGAACGTGTGTGTGTGTGTGTGTGTGTGTGTGTGTGTGCAGGGGAAAGGCGCCACAGAGCATGTGTCCCAGGGAGCTTTGGCACACTGTCTGCCCAGCAGAACTGTCTAGGGCAGGCTGGCATCCAAGTCCAGAACCCTTCTAGTCTCTTGGCCAGACTGAGATGCAGATGAGGCTCTATTCTTCTGACTTTTGGAAAGGGAATAACCTCTGGAACACACACCTTGAAGAAGAA
This sequence comes from Ailurus styani, assembly GCA_002007465.1. NCBI lineage: Eukaryota > Metazoa > Chordata > Mammalia > Carnivora > Ailuridae > Ailurus > Ailurus styani. Next base: position 2,958,525 of record LNAC01000053.1, read on the forward strand.
AATGAAATCCTTACCCCCAGACCCGCGAATGTTGATGTGTGTTAGTATTACTCCCATTACTTTGCACTTTTAATGAGCACGAGATGATTCTGATGCAGGTGGGTTGTGATTTCACATTGAGAGAGACTGATCAAAACCCCAAAAGAAGAGACACTGCCCCAGGATTTACTAGGCTGCCCCTGCCATGGCAGAGTTAGCCCTTTGCATTACTATGCAGAGCAGTGTTAGTGCTTCTCCTACAAAGGCTGGCCTGGAATAAGAAAGGAGGGTCCATTTCTGAGTCATATATCTTATAATCCTTGTTCCCTTAGTTACACACAAAACCAGCCAAGGCTTTGAAAAGGCTGCTTCAAAGAGCCTGATTGGATTCTTCTACAAACCTCTGCCCTCCCTCTCTGGGCTGGAAAATGGGAGGTGGTTTTGGTCTTTGAGGCACATGAGTCAAGAGAAGAATACATAGGAGATGTTCAAGAAAGGTACATTAAAAAAGCTCTCCATAGCCTGATTAGTTGGGAGTAGGGACCCCGCAGGAGGAGGCCAGGTGGTTCTCAGACCACAGCTTACCCGTCTCTACCGCAGCACTTAACAAGTTCTGTCCTAATTTTGCTCCCAGCATCTGTCTTGCCGGGGACATCAGCAGTTCATTAGCTATCATCCTGGGCCTTTCTCTTTCTTCATCCTAACATCATTATTATTACTATTATTTTTTAAAGATTGTATGTATTTATTTGTCAGAGAGAGAGAGACAGAGAGACAAGCAGGAAGAGCAGCAGGCAGAGGGGGAAGCAGGCTCCCCGCTGAGCAGGGAGCCCTATGCGGGGCTTGATCCCAGGACCTGACCCAAGGACCCATGACCTGAGCAGAAGGCAGACGCTTAACCGACTGAGCCACCCAGGCATCCCTAACATTATTTTTAAAAATACCTTTATTGAGATACAACTGACACACAATAAACTGCACATTTAAAATGTACAATTTGATAAATTTTGACATATGTATTCACCCATGAAACCATGTCCACAATCAAAATGATAAACATATCCATCACCCCCCAAAGCTTCCCAGAGTCCATCTCTCCCTCCTGTCCCTCCCCCTTCGCCAGGCTTTTCGTCACCACAGGTTAATTTGTATTTTTCAAAATTTTTATATAAATGGAATCCTACAGTATACATTCTCTCTCTCTCTCTTTTTGGGGGGTGGGGTCAGGTTTCTTTCACTCAGCATAATTGACATTATCCATGTTGTGTGGATCCATAGTTCATTCCTTTTTATTGTATGGCAATACCACGATTTGTTTATCCATTGACCTATTGACGGTCATTTGTCTCGTTTCCAGTTTGGAGCTGTTACAAATAAAGTTGTGATAAGTATCCTGGTTAAGTCTTTGTGTGCTCATATGCTGTCATTTCTCTTGGGTTAATGGGAGTGGGACAGATGGATCATAGGGTATGTGAATGTCTAACCTTAAAAAAAAATATTTTATTTTTTTATTTCAAATTTTTATTTAAATTCCAGTTAGTGGGGCACCTTGGTGGCACAGTTGGTTAAGCATCCAACTCTTGGTTTCAACTCACGTCTGAACTCAGGGCCATGAGCGGCCTCCATGTTCAGCAGGAGTTTGCTTGAGATTCTCTCTCCCTCTGCCTCTGCCCCTTCCCGCTGCTCTCTCTCTCTCTCTGTACAATAAATACATAAATCTTAAAAAAAAATAAATTCCAGTTAGTCAACATATAGTGCAATATTAGTTCCAGGAGCTGAACCCAGTGATTCATCACCTACATACCTGCCTCTCTCTTTCTCTAGTTCCACCCACGTCATTGCAAATGGCAAGATTTCATTCTTTCTTATGGCTGAGTAATATTCCATTGTATATATACACCACATCTTCTTTATTAGCATAATACCCTCTAGTTCCACCCACGTCATTGCAAATGGCAAGATTTCATTCTTTCTTATGGCTGAGTAATATTCCATTGTATATATACACCACATCTTCTTTATCCAGTCATCTTTTGATGGACATTTGGGCTCTTTCCATACTCTCTCCAATACTATTGTTGATAATCCTGCGATAAACATCAGGGTGTATGTGCCCCTTCGAATCAGTACTTTTGTATCCTTTGGGTAAATACGTAGTGGTGCAATTGGTGGATCATAGGGTAGTTCTAGGTGTATGTTTAACTTTTAAAGAGTCTGCCATACTATTTTCAAAGTGGTTGTACCATTTTTTTTTAAAGATTTTATTTATTTATTTGACACACAGAGAGAAAGAGATCACAAGTAGGCAGAGAGGCAGGCAGAGAGAGAGGGGGAAGCAGGCTCCCTGGTGAGCAGAGAGCCCGATGCGGGCCTCGATCCCAGGACCCTGAGATCATGACCTGAGCCGAAGGCAGAGGCTTTAGCCCACTGAGCCACCCAGGCGCCCGTGGTTGTACCATTTTATACTCTTAGCAGCAGTGTGTGAGAGTTCTAGTAGCTTGACATTCTAATACTTGAAATATTCAGGCTTTTTATATTAGCCATTTTAATAGGTGTGCCACTTGTTTTAGTTTTTTGACTTGGTAAGCATTCACATAGTTCAAAAATTAAAAAAAATTTAAAAGTATACAGTGAAAAGTCTCACTTTTGCCTCTGTCTCCCCATCCCAACCAGTAACCACTTTTATAGGTATCTCGTGTATTCTTTCAGAATTTCTTTACTCAAATGCTAATGATTATTCTTGTTTTTCCCCCTCTTTTGCAAAAGGCATCATGCTAACCACACTGTTCTGAACCTTTCCTTTTTCTCTTTCTTAATTAAAAAAATATTTTGGAGAGCTTTCTCATTCTTTGTTACAGCCACACAGTATTTAATTGTATGGACGTACGAAGATTTGTTTTACTAGTTCCCTATTGGTCGACATATGGGTTATTTCTTTTTTTTTAAGAGATTTTACTTTTATTAGAGAGAGAGAGAGAGACTATGTGGGAGGAGGAGCAGAAGGAGAAGCAGACTCCCCACAGGGCAGGGAGGCCAACATGGGACTGGATCCCAGGACCCCAAGATCATGACCTGAGGTGAAGGCAGATGCTTAACTGACTGAGCCACCCAGGGACATAAGGGTTATTTCTAATCTTTTGCTATTACGATGCCGCAGTGAACATCTTAATACACAGTGTTTCTCACGAGTGCAAATGTATCTGTAGGGATCATTCCTAGAAGTGGGGATGGTAGGATGCCTGGGTGGCTCAGTCTGTTAAGAGTGCTTTTGGCTCAGGTCATGATCCCAGGGTCCTGGGATCAAGTCCTGCATTGAGCCTGCTTCTTCCTCTCCCTCTGCCTGCCCCTCCCCCTGTTTGTGTTTTCTCTCTCTCTCTGAGAAATAAATAAAATCTTAAAAAAAAAAGTGGGGATGGTAGTGTAGTTTTGATAGATATAGCCAAATTAACCCAATAGGAGTTATGCCAAGTTATACTCCCACCATCAATAAATTAGATTGTAGTCAGAGAAAGACAAGTACCATATGATTTCACTCATATGTGTAATTTAAGAAACACAACAAACAAGCAAAGGGAAAAACTAAGAGAGAGAGACACAAACCAAGAAACAGACTTCATTACAGAGAACTGCTGGTTACCAGAGGAGGGGAGGGGTGTGGGGGATGGGTGAAAGAGGAGGGGAGGGGTGAAACAGGTGATGGGGATTAAGGAGCGCCCTTGTGGTGAGTACCACCTACTGTTGTATGGAAGTGTTGAATCACTATACTGCACCTGAAACTAGTATTACATTGTATGTTAACTAACTGGAATTAAAAACTTAAGCAAAAATAAATAAATAAATAAATTAGCTTGTTTATTCACAGCACTGCAAATAAAGTTAGCAAACATCTGGATTTTACCAAACTGCTAATGGTGTTTGTGTGGTTTTAATTTTCCTTTTTCTTGTTAAGAGTGAAGCCGAACATCATTTAATATGTTTAAAAGCCATTCGTATGTCCTTTTCTGTGAACTGTCTGTAAACGTCATTTGCTAATTTTTCTAATGGCTGGTCATGGACTTACTGATGTCTATGAGTTCTGAGACAGGGAGATCAGCCCCTTGTGATACAAATTGCAAATACCTTTTCTCCAACCTGTCACTTGTCTTTTCACTTTATATAGTCTCCGTCCCTGACATCAATTCTCGTAATTAATTCTGGAGACACTCATCCTGAGTATCGGTCCTCCTAAATAGTTCTGGAATGCTGGCCTTCTTTCTACGCCCTGCCGTTTCCCGGGGCCGGTCTGCCACCATCGCTCACTAAAATTACTACTTGGTATTCTAACTGCTCTCCCGGACATATTTCCATTCTTGTCCCCTTCTAATCTCTTCTATGTTTTGTAGCCAGAAAGCTATTTCTAAACTAAAAACAGGGTCATGTCACTTTTCTGCTTAAAACTCTTCAGTGGCTAACCAGTCCCCTTACTTAGAATCCAATGTCTTAAGATCGGATGCTCTATGAGCTCCAAGGTCCTCTGCGTGGTCTGGCTCCTGTTTCCCTCTTTAGCCTCATGTCTTAATAGACTTCCCCTCCCATTCCATGCTCCTGCCATACTGAACTGTTTTCACGTCCTCCCTTTCCACCAGCTCTCTCACTTCCATGTCTTTGCATAAGCTGTTCCTTCTTTGAGGAATTCCCTTCACTTGCTAAACTTCCAGCCTTCAGATTTCCTATCCGACATCACTGCCAGCAGGAAGCCCTCCCTGAGCCCAGTGGAAGAGATTAGGCAACTCATTTATGTGTTCTCCTAACGCCCCGTACTATCCTTATGTCAGCACTAGTCACATTACATTATGATTATCTGTTTACTTCTCCGTCTCTCCCATTAGGTAGACTAAGTTCTGGAAGGGTAGGGACTAAGTCTGCTTCTTCACTACTGTTTCCCTAGTGCCTATCACAGGGCCTGGCATGTAATAGGTGCTCAATAAATAGTTGCTAAATGAATTCAAGAAAGGATGTATGATAAATGACTAAGTGAACATTTCATCTTGGTGGGGGAACCCAGGAGAATGAAGAAAACAGAAAGGTTCTTGACGCCTGTCCAAGAAAGTAGCCAGTTGCTCCTTAATCCCACTTGCTATAGAAAACAGTGCCATTTCTCTTGGCAACGTCACTTGCATCTGCCCCAGCTTGCTCTATACCCAGGTCCCAGAGTGATAAGTAAAATAATTAATATCCTGCAGAGGAGGCACTGACCAAACTGAGGGCAACTTGCCTTAGCTGGGGCTAGGTCTTGGGCTGGGGGTGGGTTCCAGTGGAGGGAGGGCCAGAGCAGAGGGATGTACTTGGGGCGACAGTTTGGGGCAATGGCTATTTACCATCCAGTGGAAGTATCCACATTTTTAACACCTGGTAGGGCCTGACCAAAAATTATACCTGGTAGGGCCTGACCAAAAATTACAACCTGGTTATCAGTTCTGGCCACTTCCCCTCGGTCCTCTCAGACTTCCCTTTGCTCCTTTCCTTCCCTAAAACAGAGTCTAGAGTTGGAGGTGACACAAGGATTGTGTGATCTTTTTGGCAGATGATGAAACTAAGACCCTTGGGAGGCCACAGATTTAAAAAAACAATGTAAGCAGATCAAATAATGTAAACAAATTAAAAACAATGCTTACAAAGTCACAAACCTGAGTTTGAATACTGGCTTTGTAGCTATGTAACTTAAACTNCCACAGATTTAAAAAAACAATGTAAGCAGATCAAATAATGTAAACAAATTAAAAACAATGCTCACAAAGTCACAAACCTGAGTTTGAATACTGGCTTTGTAGCTATGTAACTTAGTTAAACTACTTAACTTCTCTGAAATACAGTTTCCTGATCTGCACCTTTCCTCAATCTGTGATAGACAATGGATTACATCTGTAAGGTCACCCGCGCAGTATCTGATTAATAAATAGTAAGGGATAGGTGGGAGCTGAATAGATGAGGACCAAAGTCAGTTGGTGACAGAGTGAGAACAAGAACTAGTAGATTTAGGGGCCACCTCTTACACTCTCACTGACACGGACTGCTTTAGTCAACACAATTTTAAAGTCCCCAAGGGCCACAGAGAGAAATAAGGAAAGAAAACCTTTCTTAGGTTNGAGCTGAATAGATGAGGACCAAAGTCAGTTGGTGACAGAGTGAGAACAAGAACTAGTACCTTTAGGGGCCACCTCTTACACTCTCACTGACACGGACTGCTTTAGTCAACACAATTTTAAAGTCCCCAAGGGCCACAGAGAGAAATAAGGAAAGAAAACCTTTCTTAGGTTCAGTCCTTCATTTTCTGAAGCCTTGAGCATGGGGTATGGGTTAGGACATATTAGTGACTTCTCCAGTTTCAGGCTTTGGGGTGGAACCAATTTAGGATTTGATTTGGAAAAGTTAGGATACAGGGAAGATTTGTCTGATCTGACCAAGGATTTAGTCACTCCTTTACTGACCAATTACTGATTGCAAACTTCATGCTAAGAAAAGTACAGGGCTCTGGAGATACAAGTCTACTAAAAAACAGTGTTTTTCAAGCTGTGGGTCCTGACTTGTGAGTGGGATGAGAAACCACAACCAGATTTGAAAAAAACAAACATGAGAATAGGAAATACTACAGTCCACTGTACATAGAAGGATAAGCACGAGGTCAAAAAATTTTGTTATAAATGTGTGTGTGTGCTGGCTCATGACTTAAAAGCCTAGCACTGTGGACTGTGGTCAAAAAAGTCTGCAAGCCCCTGCACTGGAAGGTGAGCTTCAAGAGAGCAAGGGCTTTGTTTCGATGTAGAACAGTGAGTGGCATCCGTGTGTCACAGATAAGCTGAATGAGTGAATGTCTAACACTACGCTGCCTTCGAGAAGATTAGAGTCAGACACACAGGAAAAGGTCAGTATTTTAGGCTTTTCAATACTAGTATTGGTCTGAACCATGTTAGAAACGTCCTGTTCGGTTCCATCTCTGTACTTGCACACAGGAGGCGTATTTCAAACCGCAGGATGTAAGGGAAACCTTAACTGCTGCCCTCAAGGACGGCATCTTTGTCCTTAAGGACAGTTAGGTTCGAGGCAACCGGAAACAGAGAAGAGAGACACGCGGCCCCTGGGACAAGGGCCGAAGGCAGGGCAGGGCCACGGGCAGTGCCCGGGCACCTCGAGCGTGCGGGTTTCGGCGCTGGCCGCCGTGCAGAACTCGGCAGAGCACGCCCTGCCGTTTGGGGAGACCCGCGTCCACACGGACCGCCTGTCGGCGGAACGGACAAGGCGGCGAGGTGGCCACCGATGCTGTAGCTCAGAAAAGGACACGGGGCAGCCGGACTGGCAAAGTCTGCACGGAGCTGAGGCTCACGTCGAGCCCCGCGGGAAGGACACTGCGCCACAGGTCAAGGTTTGGGGAGCGTATTTCAGGCAGCGAGAGAAGGGGCTCGAAATGCCCGCCCCTCGGGGAAAGGCTGTCGAGGGGAGGTGACCTTGAGCTGCTGCGCGGAGGTGGAAAAGATTCCGGGGAACAGTTGAATCGCTCTGCCTCCGGGCGCCCAAGAGAGAAAAAAAAAATCTTGTTTTGAGACGATACCTGTATTTGGTTTTCTTCCCGTTGCGGGACGCGGGGCGGGGGGCGCGGGGGGGCGGACCCAAGGGGCGGGGCCAGCGCGCGCGAGTAGGCGGGACCCCGCGAGCCCTCCCTCTAGCCACTGGAGGCCGGGCGAAGGGGCGGGGTTTCCGGTGGCAGCGGCCCTCCGGCGTCGGGTGACGCCAGGCGGACGAATCGTCACGTGACACGGAAGTGACTACGAACAGGAAGAGGACGAAAAAAATAACCGTCCGCGACGCCGAGCCAAACCGGACCAGCAGCCACCATGAACAGCAAAGGCAAGGCCGGGGGGCGGCTGGGGCCGTCGGGGGGGCTGGTGCTAGCCTGGAGCGAGTGGGCCCGGCGCCCGGGGTCGCCCAGCGCCAGGCTTCGGGCGAGCTGCGCCTCGCTCCTGGGCCAGCTGCAGTCGCGGGGGCTGCGCCAGACTCCTTCGTCCTCCCCGAACTACGGCTCTTCGCTCCTTCCCGGCCCTTTTCTCCTTAAACTCTGTGGCGCAGTTTAGAGCTGCGGGCTCGGGTGGAGGGGTGGGGGGGGGGATGGAAAAGGGTTGTCTTGATGGGCATCTGCGGGAGCCAATGGGGAGCTAGAGCAGGGATTCGGGTGGGCCAATGGAGAGCCGGCGGAGGCGGGGCGGCGCGCTCCGGAACCAGAGGCTGGCGCTCGGGCTTAACTGCTAAGGTGCCGGCGCTGGTGGGCGGGCCAGGGGGCCCGAAGGTCTCTCTCTCTCTCCCCTTTCCTTCCATGGCGGCACCAGGGTCTCCCGGTTCCTGCGATTGTACTAGCGTCTGGCAGAACGGAGGTCTCAGCTGTTTCTCAGGACGTTTCCCTTTATCTTCTCTCGAATCTGAAGGTTCACTTCCACCACTCATTTGGAAGTCGACCTTGAGTAGGAATCTACGGGGGCAAATAATCATAACTATTGTGACTCCACGAGGTCTTGGGCAGTTACATCCAGGCTTGTGAAGACCACCCAGAGCAGGGGCAGGATGTACCTACCGTTGGCACATTGGCAGGAACGGGTGCCCAGACCTGCCCTGCATCGATGGAGAAACTTGGGTCCAAGCTAGAGTTTCCCTTACACCAGTATGCTAGTGGAAAGGGCGCCCTTTATGTCCAGTTAGAATACAACATTTTCGGGCATAAGGGTGCAAAGAGAATGCTTATTTTCTTGGCCCCAGAAGTCAGATCCTCCAGGGCAGCCTGTTTCCAAATCGGCTGGCCACTCGGTTAGCTACCCAGTGTGCTCCGCCCCAGTTTGGTGGCTCTGTTTGGTAGGCAACGTGCATTTTTGTCTTGTCTTCCAGGTCAATATCCAACGCAGCCAACCTACCCTGTGCAGCCTCCTGGGAATCCAGTGTACCCTCAGACCTTGCATCTTCCTCAGGCTCCACCCTATACTGATGCTCCACCTGCCTACTCCGAGGTGCTTCCAGTTTACTAGACTTGAACTTGGATCACATTTTCAGTCCTTAGTTGAGCCTGACTCCACGTATTTATTTACTCTCCAGAAAGAGGATAGTGTGCTCACATGACTAGTCTGAAACACTGTGTACTTCAGCAATTTCTGTTGGGGTTGAGAATGCATTCTCTGATTATTTTATGTTTTCTGGCACAGGCTGAGGTGAAGAAGAGGAGTTTGCGTTCCTCGAGCCTAGCATTAGCTCTAGCAGGAAGTGACCCGGGAGAATAGAGTGGTAGTGGAAAGGCAGTTTGTGTAACTCACAGTGTCATCTGCACAAGGAGAATTAAGAATTGACTTATGAAAGGGATCTAAAATTGGAATGTCTTAAAGTAACCTGTTCCCTTCTCTTCTACCTCTTCTAGCTCTATCGTCCAAGCTTTGTGCACCCAGGGGCTGCCACAGTCCCCACCATGTCAGCTGCATTTCCTGGCGCCTCACTGTATCTTCCCATGGCCCAATCTGTGGCTGTTGGACCTTTAGGTTCCACAATCCCTATGGCTTATTATCCAGTTGGTCCCATCTACCCACCTGGTTCAGCAGTGCTGGTGGAAGGAGGGTATGATGCAGGTGCCAGATTTGGAGCTGGGGCTACTGCTGGCAACATTCCTGTGAGTATGACCTTACCAGAAAAACTCAGCTCTTGTGTATTTTAACTTTCTGAAGAGATTATATAGCCATCCTTTCACCATCCCTGGGTAACAGCTGTGGCATTGGTGTAACCACTGATATCCAGTAGTCAGGCAGAAAGCAGTTGAGGGGGCAGGAGATCTATGGCAAGTCAGCAGCATCTGGCACATTGCCTGGGGTCTGAGTTAACCAGACTATCTGTTGTTTTCCTGTCTTAGGAGTCCTGCCTGCTGCCTTATCAATTCCAGTTTGGTACTGGTCTAGTAATACTTCTTACTCGTTCCATAAGCATTTAAAGCATTGACTTCACATGTGCCATCAGCATGGCGTTCCATCAGGAAACATGATTAAAAATGGAGAAAGCATAATCCCTATTAAGTAGTGTTTAGAAAGATACTAGAGATTTTAGTTCTGTTTCCTGCTTAGTTCCCCCATGTATAAGAATTAGAACCCAAAGGGTCCTTGCTAGGACCATGCGCTCAAAACCATATACCTGAAATGAGGTGAGAACGCCTTTGAATGAGTAGTAGGCCCTCTTTCCTATTTGTATCTTTGGGTTCACAGAGAATACAGACCTGCTTTCCAAGCCAAATTGGAGGTAGAACTAGCTTTAAGATGCGATTGGTCAGCACACTGCCATCTTCCTAACGGCTCCTGTCGCCCCCGTGTCCACTTCCCTTGTCTCAGCTGCCTGTGCCCAACCTTGTCTTTTCCTTTCAGCCTCCACCCCCTGGATGCCCTCCCAACGCTGCTCAGCTTGCAGTCATGCAGGGAGCCAATGTTCTCGTAACTCAGCGGAAGGGAAACTTCTTCATGGGTGGCTCAGATGGTGGCTACACCATCTGGTGAAGAACCAAGGCCACCTCCGTGCCGGGAAAGACATCACATACCTTCAGCACTTCTCACAATGTAACTGCTTTAGTCATATTAACCTGAAGTTGCAGTTTAGACACATGTTGTTGGGGTGTCTTTCTGGTGCCCAAACTTTCAGGCACTTTTCAAACTTAATAAGGAACCATGTTATGGTAGCAGTACCTCCTTAAAGCATTTTGAGGTAGGGGAGGCATCCATTCATAAAATGAATGTGGGTAAAGCAGCCCTAAGGATCTTCCTTTAATTCCTCTGGAGTAATAATACTGTACCATACTGGTCTTTGCTCTTAGTAATAAAACATCAAATTAGGCTTGGAGGGAACTTTGATCTTCCTGAGAATTAAAGTTGCCAAATTATTCTGATTGGTCTTTAATCTCCTTTAAGTCTTTGATTTCTATTACTTGTTATAAATGAAACGCATTAGTTGTCTGCCTTTCCCTCCTTAGCCCCATGTCCCACCCTCACCCCTAGTCTTCCAGTTCCTTTCCGCCAATCTCCATTGAATCAATGGTGCAGGACAGAAAGCCAGTCAGACTAACTTCCTTCTCTCCTTGCACTTGTCCCCACTTGCCATCTTTTAGCTAGTCTTTCACAAGGATCCTCTGAAACCCCTTCTGTGCCCCAAGCACAGGCCCCATGACTTCTGCTTTTGCATCTCCTCAGGCAAAAGTGGAGGGTGCCTCTCGGACCCTCCTCCTAGGTTGTTTCTTCATCTGTGATCCAAACCCCAATTTGCTTTGGTGCCAGAAAAACAGCTCTATTTGAACAAAGGGTAACAATGCAAACTGTACTGTAAACAGGTTTGTTTAAAATGTGGGGACAAGGAGGAGGATGCATTTCAAAAGCCTGATGACGTTAGAGCCAAATTAAGGGAAGTTTTCCCATCCAAAAATTGGTTACCGTTCATTGTCGGAGTATCTCATGTAGGCCCTCATGGCTCCTGAGAATTCCTCAGTTGGTTTAATGGGGTCATATTATGAATCCCTTACTACAAAATGACTTGAGTCCAGTGAAATCTCATTAGGGTTAAGAATATTTCAGGGATCCTTAATAGTTTGATTTTTGTTTTCTGAAATTGGATTTTATTTTATTTTATCTTATAATTTCAGTTCATCTAAATTTTGTGTTCTGTCCATGTGATGTTTGACTGTACCATTGACTGTTATGGAAGTTCAGCGTTGTATGTCTCTCTCTACACTGTGGTGCACTTAACTTGTGGATTTTTTATACTAAAAATGTAGAATAAAGACTATTTTGAAGATTTGAATAAAGTGATGAAGTTGCATTACACCTCACTTCAAGGATTCTTTACTCAACTCGTTTTTAGATTTCTTCTCCATATATCTCTTATGTCACACCCAGAATTCAGATGGGTGCTGCTGTCATTCTGGTTTTTTTGTTTTTTTTTAATGAAGCCTTTGGAATAAATTCAGAGGAGTACAAGGCCAAGATTTGACCATTTTCATGAGTCCCATTCTAGATGTTTTAATTTTCTTCATTTTACTTCCTAAGCCCTTTTAGATTCTTTTTTTTTTTTTTTTAAGATTTTATTTATTTGACACAAACACAGCAAGAGAGGGACACACAGCAGGGGGAGTGAGAGAGGGAGAAGCAGGCTTCCTGCAGAGCAGGGAGTCTGATGTGGGCTCGATCCCAGGAAGATCCCAGGACGCTAGGATCATGACCTGAGCTGAAGGCAGACGGCTTAACGACTGAGCCACCAGGTACCCCGCCCTTTTAGATTCTTAAAACCTATTATGCCAGAGGTATTCAGAACATAAACTTAGAAATAAGGGGATGATTGATTCTCCTAACTTGCTCTAGAATTTGACTTGAGAAAAATGTTTTAGTATGACAGTCTGTGTAAGTTCAAGGTGACCTTCAGTTTCTCCAAAGTTCTGTGTGGAGAAATACTGAAAACTAGTATTGTCAAAATTGATTCTTCAACTCCTGGGTCTTGGGAGGAATTGAGGTTGGACAATGGAGCAATACAGTTAAGACCTCAAAGGAGATTTAGCTTAATTCCGAAGTGAAACAGTATTTGGGGAGCTATGATTTCTATCAAAACATTGTGTCTTTTAAACACATATCATTTGGGGACTAAGTTAGATCCAAGAAGCTTCTCTGGCCTTGATTCAAAGGACACTGGTGGGAAGAATGCTAGGGAAATTGTTCCTGGTTCCCTCTGTGTATACACAATGGGTCTGGGAAGGGGCATCTGGGTGGTTCAGTCGGTTGAGCATCTGCCTTCAGCTCAGGTCATGATCCCAGGGTCCTGGGATGGAGTCTCTAGTTGGGTTCCCTGCTCAGTGGGGAGCTTGCTTCTGTCTCCCTCTTCCCCTCCCCATCTTACTCATGCTTCTTCTCTCAAGCAGTTTCTCTCAAATAAATCTTTAAAAAAAAAAAAAAGAAAAGAAAGAATGGGTTTGGGAAATTCTGGCCCTTGCCAGGATGGAAGGTAAAACCATTTCATCTCCCAGGGTGTGTTCCTAATGACACTCCCCTGGGACAAGCTTCCCACGACCATCTTTGTCTCAAACTCCTAAGACTGTTGTGGGAACTTGTGAAATCTCCCTAGGGTTCTTTTTGTTTGGGAGAGAACATAGCAAGCGAGTTAAATAAGCAAAAGAAAATGTTGGAAAAGTTTCAGCAGGGATAAGTCAAAATATAAAGGTAGTTATTTCTTGCACACGAGAATCAGATTTCTGTATCAATGAACATTTTTAATTGTGATAAAAATAGCATCAGTATAAGGTTGTTGGGGAATAGGGAAAGGGCGGGCTCAGCTTGGGAGATGGAGCACATTCGTCAGGGGGTGGGGGCTCCATAGTCTCCTGCCCCTTCCCACTTGGCCCTTTACCATGGTATCTAGCACCTGGGAAGAACTTCGACTGACACTAACTCTGTTCAAGCTGTCACTAGTAGACCAGGTAGGGACAGAGAAGCAGCCAGCAACCCTAACTCTCCTTCCCTTTGACCTTGAAAAAAGTGAAGATGACTGGGCACGTACTCCTGTGGCCTGGCGTCACTCCACCTTGCCGGGCAGCCACCAAAACCAGCTATACTACAGAGGCCTGGCTAAAGACGTCATCAGCAGCTTTCTCTGTGTCCCTGGCATCGGTGATGTTGGCATTTGGGCCTGTGTCGTAGAAGGAGCTCGGGTTTGCCCATATCGATCAATGCTTCTCACTGATTTCAGATAACTTTCACCTAATAAATTAAATAGTGTGTTAGCACTGGAGCCTGGATAAGCTCCTTAGGGGACCGGGAATCATTAGATGAAATATTCCTCCTTGTCCCTGCCCTTGGCTGAGTCACCCTCCATCTGGAGGATGGCGCTGGGCTCGCCTTCTGCAGGTTCGTAGGTGACGTAGCTGCCTTTGTTCTTGTACAGGTAAAAGAAGATCAAGACCACGACTGAGAGCAGGGTGAGGAAGACCACGGTGATAACAACTTGGAAAGGAGAGGGAAAATGCAGAGATGTTTCAGGATTGAGGCTGTCTCATTCATGGGGTCCCCTGAATTCAACAATTCCCTCACTTTGTATAAGGATCCTCCTGTTCTAGGTAACTAGTGTCCCCGTCCAAATCCATATTCCCCCACAAGCCCAACTTCCACGGTGCAGGATATCTGGAGTATCCTGGGGCTTAAGCTAAGCACACATGGCTTTGGATTTCTAACAAAACAACCCCCTCTCAACCAGTTCCTGATGATTCTGACAGAAACAGGAAGGAGGGAAACAGGAAGTAGCTTATCCCAGCAGAAAGGCCTTCTGAAGCCCACGGCCTCCTGCAGGGATTTCTCTGATCCCTCCCATCCCTGTCCTCACCCACTTGACAAACCACACATATCCCCATCGCTACCGGAACCCCGGAGTGGAGGGCCCGTACACACTTATATCTATTTGTGGCCACTTCCCACGTTTACTGGCAGTGTCTCAGGCGTGAAGCCTCTAAGTCTTTTGTAGCCTTGTGTGTGTGTGTGTGTGTGTGTGTGTAGAAGAAAACCTACATGCCCAAACGAGCCCGTTAACGGATCTGGCCTCCAGTTTGTGGCGATTTCCTGCATAGGGAAAATCCTCGATCACCACGCTGAGCTCCCAGTCTATGGAGCGAGATAGCCCTTGAGTTCAAGAAGTCTTCTCGATTTGGCTCAGGGTCTTTGTTACCTGCAATGAGGGCTGTGCTGGCCTCGGCTTCGGGGGACAGGGTTTCAGTGGCCTGCAGAATCGGGGTGGTCATCAGTTCTCCTAGGAAATTTAGAAAAGTGAAAAAGGAAATGGGGTGAGTTCTTTTGTCCTAAGACGCACATTTGTCCTTCAAATTTCACCACTCCCACCTCTTGCCTAATAAAGAATTTGTCATTCAACTCCTATAGTAAATCTCTATGGAAAAACCTGGAGAACAAAAGAGAAAATAAACTACCATCCAAAGACAATGAACATTTTGATGGATTTTTCTCTGCCGCATACAGTGGTTAAGAGTATGGGCTTTGGAGCCCAACTGATAAGGTTCGAATCTGAGCTCTGTCCTTTACTGGCTGTGTTACCTTCAGAAAATTATCTAACCCCTCTGTACCTTAGCATCTTCATCAGCAAAATGAAGATAACAGAATCTACTTTATAGGGTTGTTGTGACAGGTAGTAAGTAACTCAGTAAGGGTAAGCTATTATTAGGAATGCATACTTTTACACAGATGAGATCAAATGATGAGTGTATATACGTGTATATGTATTTACATTATATCGGCACAGGCATTTCTTTAATGTTCTTCCAAACTCTTTGTAAACATTATTTTTATTCATTTTCTTTAAATTGTATTTTTTAAAAGTAGGCTCCATGCCCAACAACCTCAAGGTCGAGAGTCACACGTTCTGGTGACTGCGCCAGCCAGACACCTCAACATTATTGTTAATGATATAATGCTCCTCCCTTATTAAAACCCTTTCCCACACCACCAGAGTAGGCCCTATCATTGAAAGGTTCTGAAACAAGGCCTCTCCTACCCTAAAATATATCTCATACCTCCTCCTGCTATTGGTCTATCCATCTTTTATAGCCTGGGGGGCTCAGTCGGTTTAAGGTCTACCTTCCGTTCAGGTCATGACCCTGGGATCCTGGGATTGAGCCCCACATGGGGCTCCCTGCTCAGCAGCGAGTCTGCCTCTTCCTCTGCCCTCCCCCGCTTGTCTTCTCTCTCTCTCACTCTCAAATAAATAAATAAAATCTTAAAAAAATAAAGTATTTACATGGGCAGTCAGGGAGTCCTTTAGTTCTGTCCCTAGTTAGCATTTTAGGGTAGGGATTTGAAAAGGCACCGGGTTAAGATCACCGTAGGACAGAGGTGTCCTGGGGAAAAGAGGCCAGCTGACCCTGACATTGTCCACTGGAGGCCTTACTCAGTATGCATTCAATAACTAACTGCAACGCTCACGAACTGCCTCCCCTTCGCCAGGTGCTGGGCTCGGCGTACTGGGCCTATAAAGGTAAGCTCACGGCCTGCCTTCGTGGAGCTGACCCTCCACCACGCCCAGGTTCACAGCTAATGACCGCGATTCACGAGACAAAGGAAACCCTGGGCACGCAGGACAGCGTGGGTCAGAGGGCCTGGATCTAGTCTTCCAGCAGGCGCGGCTCCCCGGGAAGTGAGATCTGAGCTGGCGGCGGAAGCAGGGGTAGGAGTTTACAGGGTGAAAGGGACCAGAGCCAGCACAGCTGGAGCACAGGGCGTGATCGCGACTCCTGTCTAATGCCCGCTGCCTTTAGGCTTCCGTCTAGGGCAAGTGAAGTGAAGTCACCGGCAGCGGGCCTGGGGGCCTGGAAGCGGTGCAGAAAGGGGCCAATGGTGTGGAAGGGTCTTTTCACACAGGCCAAGAAGGCTGATGAACCTGGTCCTGCACCAGAGAAAGCAGAGGTGGGCTGCCTAGCGCACCTCCCCTCCCAAGGCCCGGCCAAGCAGTGTGTCCCCTGATTCGCTCCTGCGCTCTCCTGCGGCCGCTGCGGATGACATCAACCAACTCGGCAGGGCACCCGCGAGGCCCAAACAGGACAGTGGGAAGCAATTACAGAGCGACGCTGTTTATGTGCTTAGTGATTCAAAGGGAAAGCTGCTCTGGGTTTGAACCTTGCCCCCACATATTGCTAAGTGACCTTAAGGAAGTTACTAAACCTCTCGGAGCTTTCGTTTCTTGAACTGCAAAACGGGAACGTGGCGGGCGGCTGGTGAGGTGGCTCAGGATGCCTGGTCTTTATTTACACCCTGTGTAAGCCCCTCTCCCTGTGTGTGGGTTGGACCCAGGGACTGGCTTCTCTCGAAGAGAGTACAGCAAAAGTGATGGACTGTCACTTCTGAGATTACGCTGTGACTTCCATCAAAGAGAAGCCTTGAACTTTACCGTCCTGATCACCGACTCGGACTGCAGCCCCTTGCCATGCACACTTTCCTCCCCCAAATCTCCCAGGACTGCACCCCGTCTTCCCACCACTGATCTAGAACTCTGTACAGACGCTCTTGGTCTTGCCTCTCAAACATTAGAAAACGTAAGATATACAAAGCACTGACAAGAATAGTTTCTGTACGGAAGCCTAAGTATAAAGATTAAGAAGATTCAGTTCAGTCAATCAACAGCAATTTACTTTGCTTCTCCCATGCTGAGAAAGGGACAGTGCTGAGGTCAACCAGGGACTGGACCACGATGCTCAATCACAGTGGGGATTCAGTGGACGGATATGTATGACTCCCAAAGGACGGGCGATGATTGCTAGTTGGGAAATTCTGCAAATGATCCCAATTATAACAGCTGCCATTTACTAAGTCCCTGCTCCGTGCTGGGTACTTTATATACATACTCATTAATCCTTACCTCAATCACTTCAAAGTAGGTGTTTTTATTTGCTAATGTGGACCCTGAGGCCCTGGGAGAGTTAAGTGATATGGCTCATGTCACGCAGAAAGGAACAGTGCATGGAGCCAGTATCTGAATCCAGGACTACCCGCTCCAAAGCCCAAGCAAGGTATTTATACTAATCCTTTCTACTATGTTCTTTTCTTTTTCTCCAATAGGGAACAAGAGGGAGAGATCATGAAAGATTACCATGGAGCAGCACAACAAGCTTTCCAGAAAGCTCGCGGGTTTAAAAAACTGGTGTAAAGGTGGGAGAAACACCTGCCCCCCACAATCTACTATACTCCGTTGTGCCACAAAGAGTGTGTCCTTGGGGCGCTGGTGGCTCAGTTGTTGAACGTCTGCCTTCGGCTCAGGTCATGATCCCGGTGTCCCTTTTTTTTTTTTTTTAATATTTTTATTTATTTATTTGACAGAGAGAGAGATCACAAGTAGGCAGAGAGGCAGGCAGAGAGAGAGAAGGAAGCAGGCTCCCCACTGAGCAGAGAGCCCGATGCGGGACTGGATCCCAGGACCCTGAGATCATGACCTGAGCCGAAGGCAGAGGCTTTAACCCACTGAGCCACCCAGGCGCCCAGATCCCGGCGTCCTTGGATCGAGTCCTGCATTGGGCTTCTTGCTCCGTGGGGAGCCTGCTTCTCCCTTTCTGGCTCCCCCTGTTGGTGCTCTCTCTCTCTCTCTCTCTGCCATAAATAAATAAAATCTTTAAAAAAAAAGAGCGTGTCCTTAATGCGGACTGGCTCGGGGCAACTGGTAAGCGGGGGGCGACATCGGTGCAATGGGGAAGCCATGTTGCTCCCCAGGCAACCTAACTTTAACCTTTGATACACTCAGACGCAAGCTCGCTACGACTAAAGAGCGCATTCTGGCAATGCAGAAAGAGCTTCAGGGACATGCAATTCAGGGCACCCGGGTGGCTCAGTAGGTTAAGCATCTGCCTTGGCTCAGGTCGTGATCCCAGGGTCCTGTCCCGAGTTGAGCTCCCTGCTCACTGGGGAGTCTGCTTCTCCCCCTCCATCCCCACCCCCCACTCCCACTTGCGCTCCCTCTCACTATCTCTTTCTCTCTCAAATAAATAAATAAAATCTTTAAAAAAAAGATTAAAAAAAGAAACATACACTTCAATAGACGTGACCTCCTGGGATGCAGTTATTGGTCGGTTTCTACTTACATGAAGCCATATGGCAAAGCAGTTAAGTACAAATGAAGGAGGTACAAAGAAATTTACCTCTATATGAAGACAACGGATTAGTGAAGAAGGCGGACCCTACATCAGATTTTCACTTCTGATGAAAATGGTCTCTGTCGGAAGCAAAGGCTCTCTGGAACCTACTTCTAAAAGGAGGAAGCACACACCTCAGGAACAAAGGCTCATCCATTTTGTAGAACATGTCAGAATTTCCTTTGTTTTTAAGGCTGAATAATACAACAAAGGAGGTTCTGACATATGCTACAAAATGGATGCCACTAAAATGAGATACTAGAATAGTCCGATTCACAGGGACAGGAAGTACAATGGTGGTTGTCAGGAACCGGAGAGACAGGGGATGGGCAATTGTTACTAATTTTTTTTTAAGGATTTTAGTTTTAAATAATATCTCCAGCCAATGTGGGGCTTGAACTTACAACCCCAAGATCAAGAACTGCGTGCTCTACTGACCGAGCCGACCAGAGGTCCCAGGATGGGAGTTGCTGTTTAATGGGTACGGAGTTCAGTTTGGAAAGATGAGAAAGTTCTGGATATGGATGATGCTGATGGCTGCACAACAGTGTGACTATACTTAGTGGCACAGGAATTGTATACTTAAATACTGTAAATTTTATGTTACATATTAATTTTACCGTAATTAAAAAAAACCCTTCTCTTCACTCGGTTTACATTCTGAGAAGATGGACAATAAATAAGTAAGTAAATTGTATTAGATGTTGATTAGTGCTATGTAGAAAAAAAGGAGCAGGAAGTAGGGTAGGGGGTTGGCACGTGGATGGGGCAGTGAGGGAGTCTCCCTGATGCGGTAACTTGAGTAAAGGCCTCTGGAAGGTGAAAGAGGCAACCCTGCAGAGATTCGGGCAGAGGGAACAGCAAGTGAGAGACAGGGCTAGTCACGATACTGAAAAGCACTGAGGCCGATGCATGCGTGGCACGCTTCAGGCACAGCCCGGAGGCCGCCGAACGGAGAAAGAGAGAAGAGAGGAGAGGAAACCGAGCGGGCGCTGTGCTCTGGTGCCGTGGGCCACGGAAGGGCTTTGGCTTTCTCAGTGACTGCAAGGAGAACCTCTTAGCGGTTCTGGGACAGAGATCGGATGTATATTCCAGAGCAGTGCTTCTTGACCTCTGTTGTGTGTAAGAATCTCCTAGGGATCTTGTTAAAATGATTCGGGGTGGGGGGGTCTGGGGTAGGGCCTGAAATTCCAAAGACCGTGCTTTTGAAACACGGAGACCACCAAGTTGGGAGGAAGCCCAGTGGAGCCCAGTGAAAAAGTGGCAGGATTCTGGATACGTGACCCGAAGACTGACAGGGTACGGGGTGGACTCAAGGACGACACCAAGGTTTTGGGCTCGAGTAACTGGACGGAAGGCAGGCATGGTGTCCCCGGAGCTGGGAAGCCTGCAGGAGGAACAGATTTGGAAGGGAAGATCAGAGTTCAATTTTGGACGTGACTGCTTATTAGATACCCAAGTGCAGCGGTTAAGAATGGAATTTTGGAAAGCGGTCTGGAATGGAGATTTTTAAAAAGTCAGCATATTTAAGCCCCTGAGAATGGGTGAGATCACCAGGGGAATAACTACCAATAAAGAGGCCCAAGGGTTGAGCCCAGAAAGGAAAGAGCAAAAGAGACAGAGAAGTAGTAGCCAAACAGATCAAGTACAAGGACTACTGGGTTTCGCAACCCAGGGCTCACAGACGACCCAGAAAACAGCTCTAGTGAACGCTGTATAAGCCTCGGTTGATACTGGACTCAAGTGGGGAAAAAAAAGGAAGAAGAGGAACTGGAGGCAGAATACAGATAAAACTCTTTTTTCCGTAAACGTGAGCAGAGAAATGGGGCTATAGTTGGAGGGGGAAGGGAGTTCAAGTTTTTTGTTTGTTTTTTCAAGGATGGGAGAGATGACAGCGTGTTTATGTACGGATAGGGAAGGAGAGGAATAACTTGGATGACCTGGAACAGCTGGGCATGCGTGAGGGAGAGGAGTGGCTGCAACCACGTCCTTGCAGGGCTGGGATCCGGCGCCCGGAGAGGGGGGCTGGCTGCAGACAGGAGAGTGGGTGCTGCGGGCACGCACGGACATGCACGTGGGCACAGGGGCAGGTGGCAGAGGGACGGGGGCAGTGGGAGCCTCCAGCAGCTCTTTCTGAGAACTTTAATTTGCTCAAGAAAATAGAGCGCAAGTTCATCAATTGAGAGTGAGGGTGGGAGCTGGAGTTTAAGGAGAGCTGAAGGTGATGCAGGAGTAGTGTCTTATCACAGAACACGGGTAAGGCTGTTTATACTAGGGGCGCCTGGGCGACTCAGTCAGTTAAGCATCTGACTCTTGGTTTCGGCTCGGGTCACAATCGCAGGGTCCTGGGATCCAGCCCTGGGTCGGGCTCCCCCCTCAGCAGGGAGTCTGCTACTCTCCCTCTCCCTTGCTCCTCCCCCAGCTCGGGCTCACTCTCCAAAAGAAATAAATGTATATTTTTTAAAAGACTGTTTATAATATCCTGCGGAGTAATAGAGCCTGGCTATCGGGACTAAGTGGAGTACAAGTTGACCACCAAGGAAAGAAGTGGTGCAACTCTAACCATCGCTTCTTCCACCGGGATTTGACCTTAGTTCTTTCCGAATTGATACTACTAGTCAAGCCATGCCAGGACCAAATTGAAGGTCTTTCTGTAATTAAAAATAAAAATATTACATCACAAGACAGGCCTCAGAAAGTTCAATATCAAATTCCCTGATGGTAATAACTCTGGCTTTCTTTGCTTGACCTTCCTAATCCACTGCATATTAAATTCTTTGCAAGATCTTTGTTTTGGTGGTCCACTTTGGGGGTGCCTTCCACATAAGCTGAGTGTGCAAGTGCTTCGTGCCCTTTGGGTAAATGCAGACTCCTGCAGGTCCAGGAAAAGTGTGGCAAATTTATGCAAGCCTCCAAACAAGAGGAGCAGCTAGTAAGTTGATGAACAAGAGACTGCAAACGACTGGAGAAATGGGCCAAACTGAACAAGACGAGAATGTGACAGACTCCTCGGTCTTGTTCAACTACTGACAAAGAAACAACGGGGATGCCATGGCTTGGTAGCAGCGTACATAAAAGATCTACAGTGAGATCTACAGTGAGATCTACAGTGAGATTTACAGTGAGGTGACCAGAAAGCAACGGGTATCGGAAGGATATACCCTCGAATGGCAACAAGATGGACAGCTAAGCTGCAGAATTTCGGATGGCTTTTATATTCTTCTATATGCTTTCCTTCATCTTCCAAATCTCTTATGATGATAAATACAGTTGACCCCTGAACAACATGTCTGAACTGCACAGGTCCACTTACAACATGGATTTCCCCCCATAAACACAGTACAGTACTGTAAATGCATTTTTCTCTTATGATTTTCTTAATAACATTTTCTTTTTTCTAGCTTCCTTTGTTGCAAGAATACAGTATATAGTAGGTATACCATGTAAAATACGTTTTAACTGACTGTTACTGGTAAGGCTTTTGGTCAACAGTAGGATATTAGTAGTTAAAAGTTTTGCGTTAGGGAAGCCTGGGTGGCTCAGTCGGTTAAGCTGCTGCCTTTGGTTCAGGTCAGGATCCCAGGGTCCTGGGATCGAGCCCCGCATCAGCTGGGAGCTCCCAGCTGGGAGCCTGCTTCTCCCTCTCCCTCTGCTTGCTGCTCTGTCTACATCTCTCTGTCAAATAAATAAATAAAATCTTTTAAAGTTTTGGGGGAGTCAAAAGTTATATGTGGAATTTTGACTGTATGGGGGTCAGTGCCCCTAGTTTTCAAGGGTCGACTATCCTTTTACAATCTTAAAAAATTTAAAACTTGCTGTTATTCTAGGCCCCATTAATAAAAATATGCTCTCTAATAAAGGAGGCAACAGTGTGGCCCTACTTGGCCACTCTTAAGACTGCTGAGCTGCATCTGGGTGTGACAATTTTGTGGTGAGCAGCCAACATAGTGAATGGCTTGGAAATTGTTCAGATAAGGAAAGCTGGCAAGAGAAAGCCCAGAGAGGAAACTTAGGGAGAGCCTAGAACTTGAATGCTACCTTCAAGTATGCTGACGGATGACCTGTGCAAGAGGACCACTGGTGGCAGGCGCCTGGGGGGCTCGGTCGTTGAGCGTCTGCCTTCGGCTCAGGTCATGATCCCGGGGTCCTGGGATGGAGCCCTGAGTTGGGCTCCCTGCTCAGCGGGAAGCCTGCCTCTCCCTCTCCCACTCCCCCTGCTTCTGTTCCCTCTCTCGCTGTGTCTCTCTCTGTCAAATAAATAAAATCCTAAAAAAAAAAAAAAAAAGAGAGAGAGAGAGAAGCACTGGTGGAAACTAATGGCAGAAAGAGGTCTCTCCCAGAGAAGGAAAAGCAACACTGGTCAAATGTTTCATGGGGTACTGGAGAGAGAATTCTAGCACAGAATGGGTGGTTCAAGTAGCTGACCCTCAGGAACTTTCTCAGCCTTAATTTTAGAATTTTTATAAATTGAAAAGTGTTCTATCAGAATTCTCCTCAAAATCACATTTTAAAAAAATTTTCTCGCCTCTTGGGATGCCAGGGTGGCTCGGTTGGTTAAGCAGCTGCCTCTGGCTCAGGTCATGATTCCAGGATCCTGGGATCGAGTCCCACATCGGGCTCCTTGCTTGGCAGGGATCCTGCTTCTGCCTCTACCTCCATTCTGCCTGCCTGTGCGTGTGGTCTCTCTCTCTCTGACAAGTAAAATCTTTAAAAAAATTTTTTTCTCACCTTTTAAAAAATTTTTTATTTATTTAGTTGACAGAGAGAGACACAGAAAGAAAGGGAACACAAACAGTGGCAGAGGGAGAGGGAGAAGCAGGCCTGCTGCCGAGGGGGGAGCCCAACTCGAGGCTCGATCCCAGGACCCCCGGATCATGACCTGAGACGAAGGCAACCATTTAACGGCTGAGCCACCCAGGCACCCCTCAAAATCAAATTTCTGAACGGGAGAAATCTCAGTGAAGACTGTAGTTTAGTTATCAATATTATACCAATGTTAATTTCTTGTTTTTCACAACATGCCATGGTCATACAAGATAGCAATATAAAGGAAAACTGGCTGAAGGGTATGTGGGAACTTTCTGTATTATTTTTGCAACTTTTCTATAAATCTAAAGTTACTCCAAAATAAAATGTGTACTTAAAAAAAAAATCAAATTTTGAACTCCACTCTGCCTAAAAGAGCGGTTTCAGAATAAAATCACCGGGTGTCCTAGGTGCTAATGAGCTAGGGTCCTCAGGCTTCAAGCACCAGAACTGTAATCTGTGCAGGCGCCTGGCTGGCTCATTTGGTAGAGCATGTAACTCTTACTCTAAGGATCTAAAAGTCATGAGTTCAAGCCCCAAGCGATGTGTGGAGCCTACATAAAATTAGAAAGAAAAAAAACAAAACAGAGCTGTAATCTGTATTTGTTACTTACAGTTTACAAAACATACATCATTTTATCTCCACTGTATCGTGGTGATGTAAGCAGGGTTGGTATTATCATTATGTACAAGCTCAGAAAACTGCATCAGCCAGCCGAGGGTCACTGAGCTGTTGGCTGAGCTGGGCTTCAACTCTACCTCCTCACTCCGAGATTTTTTCCACCACATATCATCAACTGTCCAGGTTCTGGAAACATCTCTGTTCTGCCTCAGCTAACCATTTTAGTTTACGTGTCCACTGGGTTTGGTTCCCTGAGTTTTACTGCAGAATGGAAAGGGTGTTCACTATAGTACTGTTAGCGAGAGTGACACATATCTGATTGTCCATCAGCAGAGGAATGATTACATAAATCACCAGCCATTCATTCTGGAAACACTATACAGTTACCAAAAGGAATGTCGTAGATCTGTAATTACTGGTATGGGATATATGGTGAGATGAAAAAAGCAAATTGCTAGGGCAGTAATGTGTAAAAGATTACATGTTTGAAAAAAAGTAAATTAAAATGAAACTATAAACACACGCACACACACACATATATATGTCTGCAAATACGTAGAAAAGGTCTAGAAGGCTATTCCTTAAGGGGCATGTAACAGCTTTTCAATGAAAAAATAAACAACAAAGTAAACTTAAGTTCAGGAAGCCTGGCATAAAAGGGGGTGAATGGCTTACAGCTCTCCCCCATTATCCCCTGTTCGTACACCATTTCTCTCCTGTCTCCCTGGCCAAGCAAAGGAATACTAATGTTACTCTCTTCCTTCACCTCTCCTCAGGCTTGGAAGGAGTGTAATGCCATTTTTCTCTCAGGTGGGGGGCTTGGGGTAGAGAACCACAACAAGATTTGAGGCTCCACTCAAATCCTAACCAATAGCAAACGAACGTCAAGATCTATTTTGGTTATATATCTTTTTGGTTGCTGTTAACCCAGATACCTGTTGGTTTCTTTGTTTCCAGGCTAAATCTCTTATCATTGAGGCATCAGATCCTTTGCCACCTGAGTCTGCCAACCTACTTAGTTGCTTTAGACCTGCCCAACAAGGGCGGCTCCCCCAGTTCTCCTTTCCCTGGGAACCTGCCCTGGAATTCCACTTCCTTTCTCTTTCCCTCTCGTTCCTGTGGTTGGGTCAGTGGGGTGCAGAGAGGCTCTGAGAGTGGTGTGCCATGACTGAAAGAACACAGGGTTGGGAGTAAATCAAGACCGGGCACAAAATCCTGCCTCGGCCTTTATTAGCCACGCGACTTTGGGAGAATTTAACCTCTGAAAATTTCTTAATTGCCCTGAACCTCAGTTTTTGCTTCTGTAAAATGAGGATAAAAACTGTTCATGAGGTTGGGATAAGGAATAAGCAAGACGAGAAACAATAATAACAAAACTAGCCGGTTAAAAAGTGGGTAAGGACTTGAATAGAGATTTCTCTAAAGGAGATACACAGGAGAGAGGAGGGAGGAGGGAGGAGGGAGGAGGAGGGGGAGGGGGAGGAGGAGGAGGAAGAAGAAGAAGAAAGAAGGAGAAGAAGGAGGAGGAGGAGAAAAAGAAGAAAAAATAATAATAATGCAGGTGAAATATGAAAAGATGCTCAGTGTCACTAATCGTTAGGGAAATGTAAATCAAAACCACAGAGACAGCACTTCACACCCATGAGGATGGCTACTACCCAAAAAAAAAAAAAAGGAAATAAAAGAACAAGTGTTGGCGAGGACGTGGAGAAATGTGAACACTTGTGCACTGCTGGTAGGGCTGGAACATGGTGCAGCTGCCGTGGAAAACAGTGTGGCAAGTTCTCAAAAAATTAAACAGAATGAACATGTGATCCAGCAATTCCACTTCTGGGTACATACCCGAAAAAACTGAAAGCAGGTACTTGAAAAGAAATCTGTATCCCTGTATTCCCAGCAGCCTTGTTCACAATAGCCAAAGAGTGGAAGCAATCTCTCGGTGGATGAATGGATAAACAAGCTGATATAGTACATGAATATATAATGATGTGTGTATGATATTACCCAGCCTTAAAAAGGATGTTCTGACACACGCTGCAACAGGGACGGACTTGAGGTCCTAAGTGCAAAAGCCAGACACAAAGTAACAAATACTGTATGATTCCACTTAGATGAGGTACCTTAGTGAAATTTATACAGATAGAAAGTGAAATGCTGGTCATTAGGAGCTGGAGGGAGGGGGAATGGGGAGTTACTGTTTAATCGAAACAGAGTTCCAGTTTGGGAAGATGACAAAGTTCTGGAGATGGGTGGTAATGACAGTTGCACAACAGTGTGAATGTTAATCAATACTTCATGCCACCGAACTACCAAAACGTGGTTAAAATGGTAACATTTATATTATGTACATTTCACACATTTAAAAAATGAAAGAAAAGAAATTGCCCAAGACCTAACTTCTCAGCTGCCAAAGCATCCCCTCTTTTCTCTATGGGTAGGTTTATTCTAGAGGTCCTCTGCCTTCTCCGGAAAACCTTCCAGGAAAGACAGTGTGTCATCTCATACGTGGCACTAACTTGACCTGGAACAGCCACAGCACCCTTCTTGGTCTGCACAAACCTCATCTATTCTTCAAGGTCAGTGCTCCAGCCCATTCCATTCCCCACTCATGAAACCTTTGCTGACCAACCTAGATTTCTATCCACTTCTCCATCTTCCCGTCTCTCACTGGACAATGGGCATTCTGAATGATGTGCATCATGGTCATAGACGACAGTGTCTTCAGCTTCCCTGGGGCTGTCACTCACCTGTTTCCACATCAGTATAGTAGATAACTGGTGTCCTAGTGAATGACGAAAGAGGCTGTGTACATGAAAACACAGGTGCGTAGACCAACCAAGGTTTTGTTCCTCCCTGACCCTACAGTACACAGCGAAAACCATCAGTGACTATCTGATGGTTTGTTCGGCTCAGCTTGGTTACCGAACAAAAGGCGGCAATTCTTTCTCAGTGTGGTGAGAGGTGGATTCCTGCCTGAACACAGTTCCAGGAAACAATGGGTTTTGGTGCTACAGGGTGTCATCAGAGGAGTGGAATTAAAAAGCAGGCAGAATTCCTTTCCAGGAAAAGGTGGGTCTCTAACAAGCACCAGTGAATAATAATAACCAATGTTATTGAGTGCTTACTAGATAGAGACACTGGGGCTAGGTGTTTTATACCGGTTATCTCATTTAGTCTTCACGAACCACCTCATAAGATAGGTACCATCTCCCCCACTCTACAAACGAGAAAACTAGAGCTTAGAGAGTGGATCACTCACTCAAGGTCACCAAACTTCAAGCGGGAGTATTGGGAACTGGCCCAGGTCCATGTGATTTCGGATTCAAACTGCCCCAAAGTAAGCATTCTGGTTGCCCTCTGCAGCTTCCCAGGACCTTTTCCGGTGTGGGGCGGTCACAGGGAAGTGCGAGGGTCACCCCATCTGGGCTGAGGCCGCAGGGAATTCCAGGCCTGGGCTGGGGGAATGTTAACAAGTCTCCACCGTTCCTACCTTCCTACCGGGAAAGGCCTTCACCTACCTTCTGGAGAAGGCGTGGTTATTAGCAGACTGGTCATTGCAGCAAGCGGACGGGCACCAGGGAGAGGCAGATCTGTAGGAGCGCGACGAAGACAGGCGTGAGGTGGGTGGGCCCCTACCCCCGGGCTGGCGACACTGAAGTCCCAGCAGTCTTTGGGGCCAGGTTTTCCCAGATTCCGCCCCCACGGGGCTGGTCCCAAACCCTCTCTTTTGGTTTCCCTCGGTATCTCCTCAGGCTGCAGGTGCCAAGAGCAGAGACCTCAGGGTACTTGGTGGGCGTTGCCTTGGAAGGTCCTACCCCGAGATCCTAGCACCCGGCCACCACATTCACCGAAGGGACTGCTCGCCGCCCGAGAAGGTCGGGCGCAGGTGTGCAAATGAGCAGCGGAGCCAGTGTCCCCGGCCGCAGGCCAGGGACCCCGCTCTTCCCGAGCCGGGGCCGGCGCGCAGCCGCCCACTAGGGGTCAGCAGAGGGCCGCGAGGGCAGGACGCGCCGGGCCCTGGGGGCGGGGAGCCCGACGCGGGAACGCGGAGGCGAGGGGCCTCGGTCCCCTTCCTTCAGGCCGGTCCCCGACCAGCCGCCGCCCCCCGCCCCGCCGTCCTCCCTTCCCGGCGCGCCGCCCGCCCGCCTGCCG